>PVIY010006905.1:0-84892 GCA_004026745.1 Myrmecophaga tridactyla
GAAGTCAAGAAGCCTCGGGCCAAGAGAGCGGATCCACCCAAGCACGTGGAGAGGGTGAGTTTGCCCCAAAGGCAGAGAATGGGCCTTCCACCTCATTGCAGTGGAAGAGTCATGCCGCCTCAGGCCTTGGAGAAGGTGAAGTACATTCCTTGGGGTTTGGGGAGAGCCTGGCTGCCACCACATGGAGGAGTTGAGTGTGTGCCCCAGAGATGGCAGAGAGCCTGGGTGTGGCCCCAATGCTTGGAGATAGCAGAGAATGCTGCAGCACCACGAAGCAGAGATTCCTTCAGCCAGTGACCTTTGGAGATGAAGAAGGAAAATGCCTCCCGGGGAGCTTCATGAAACCGGAAGCCAGGAGAGAAAGCTAGCAGATGATGCCGTATTCGCCATGTGCCCTTCTAGCTGAGAGAGAAGCCCTGACTGTGTTCACCATGTGCCTTCTCACTTGAGAGAGAAACCCTGAACTTCATTGGCCTTCTTGAACCAAGGTATCTTTCCCTGGATGCCTTTGATTGGACATTTCTTTAGACTTGTTTTAATTGGGACATTTTCTCGGCCTTAGAACTGTAAACTAGCAACTCATTAAATTCCCCCTTTTAAAAGCCGTTCCATTTTTGGTATATTGCATTCCAGCAGCTAGCAAACTAGAACAGTTTGGATATGTTAAAAATCCTCACCACAGTGTTTGGAGAGAGAAGGGCCACTGTGTAAACCCTTTAATGTGTGGGACAACCACTTTCTCAAGCATTAAGGGTAAACCACCATTTTATAAATGATTCTCAGACCTTAAAATCTAATGGACTTTGCCCTGCTGGCTTTTGGAACTCTTTGTGTTCAGTAACCCCTGTTTTCCTTCCACTTTCTCCCTATGACAATGGGAATGTTTATTCTATGATGGTCTTTCCTTTCTATATTGGCAGTAGATAGCTTATTCTGAGTTTCACAGGTCAACAGCCGAAAGAGAATTTTGTCTTAGGACAGATCATGCCTGTAAATGTCTTTGATGAGATTTTCTACTGCTTTTGGCTTGGTATTGTATTTGTATTGTTATTGAAATGGTTTAAGGCTTTTGTGATATTGTGATGGAATGATTGTATTTTGTTTGTGAAAAGAGCATGCCTTTTTGGGGTTCAGAGTGTGGAATGTGCTAGCTTGACATTGTTATGTAACCCATAAAAACCATGTTCTTTTAATTCAATCTTGTGGGGGTAGATCTATTGTTGTATGAGACTTTTTGAATTAGTTGTGTCCATGGAGATGTGACCCCCTCAGATCAAGGTGTGTCTAATCCTTTAACTGGAGTCCTCTATGAGGAGAATAAAAAGAAGAAAACAGAGAGAGAACTCAGAGCTAACACAGGGAGCAACAAGATGAAATCAGGACACAGACGTTTAGAGATGCAGACACAAAATGCCCCAGAAGGAGATGACAGAAAGACCCCCAGAAGCAGAGAGAACCATTTGACACCCAGATACTGGGAAAGAATGACAGCAAATGCCATCATCTGCCTTCCCATGTGACATAGAAACCCTGGACACCATAAGCCTTTGTTCAGAGTCAAGGTTCCTTTCTCTGGGTGCCTTAGTTAGGACATTTTTATGGCTTTCAAACTGCAAACTTGAAATTTAATAAATCCCCTTTGTGAAAGCCAATCTGATTTTTAGTATATTGTATTTTGGAAGCTTTAGCAAACTGAATGAACTGTGTCCTGAGTTTACAAACTGTGGAATGACAAAGGAAGGTCAGGGCAGTCTTAATAGAGTGGCATAGTGATAACATAAACGAAATAGAGTGGCTCCATTTGAAATATACTTTTCCAGAATGATTAACAGATCAGAGGAAAGATTAGATAAGATTTAAAGAGTCTTACAAATGACTCCAGGATTCTTGAAAGAGCAATGGGAAGATATATATATATGTATATATATACTAAAATTGAAACTAATGAGGGAAGGAGTTTGGCCAAGTGGATATCAAATGTTCATTAGAAATGTGTTCAATTTGACTTTCTTGAGATATATTGAAGTGCAGGTATTAAACAGGTAGTTGAAAATAAAGTTCTGGTACTTACAGACTAGATATACAACTTAAAGTGTCATCAGCATATAAATAGTAGTTAAAGTCATAAGACTGAGTTAGATTTATAGAGAAGGAAAAGTCACCTAGATTAAAATCTTCAGAAACTCAAATATTAAAGACTAGATTGAGAGTATCAAGAGTCTGAAAAAAAGTGGATAAAAGTAAGAGGAGAGGGCGGGCAACTGTGGCTCAGTGGTAGAGTTCTCGCCTGCCAAGCAAGAGACCTGGGTTCAATTCCCGTTGTCTGCCCATGTTAAAAAAAAGTAAGAGGATATTAATATAATTGAATTCAAAGATAAGAGAGAGGTTAAATAAGGATGGAGGGCTCAAGGGTTTAGTATTAAGAAGTTAAGTAGGAATTTGTCTATACAAGTTTTAAAGATAGAAGTTATTTGTTACCTTTGTAAGATCAATTTTAGTGAAAGGATGTAGATGAATGACATATTACAGTGACTTAAGAAATGATTGTGTATTGAGTAAATAGAGATAACATAAAGAGAGGTAGGGTTACCAGATAAAATACAAGATACTCCAAAATTTTATTTCATAAATATTGCAACCCATTTTCATATGTAGTCAGCCTTTTAAAAGTCTAGGTGTAAAGGAGAAGACATATATAGTAATGTAGCTAAAATGGTGTGTTAGTCAGTTTTCCCTAGAAAAACAGAACCAACAGGAGATATCAATAGATGTGAGATTTATAAAGTTGTGTAATGCAACCACGGGGATGGAAGAATCCAAAATCCACAGGGCAGATTGTGAAGCTGGCAGCTCCAATCGAGGGTCTGAACAAACTGAAGAACCAGCCAGAATTCTCTTTCCTGCCTTAAAAAGTCTTCAACTGATTCATTATTTCGATGGTGGGAGAAATGCCTTTAGTTGATCACAGATGTAATCAGACACAGATGCTATCAGCTGACTGATGATTTAATACACCATAGACAACTGAGTATCATTACTTGGCCAAGCTAACACCAGAACCTAACCATCACAAGGAGGGTAAAGATAGAGAAAATAGACTGCATTTGAATACTTGTGTAAATGATTTATCACTGAGAGTAAGAACATTCCTGGACATGAGTATGAATTAACCTGTGTTTCAATTCCCTGAAAGTTTCCTGGTTCTCAGGAGCTGTCACCTCAGTTGTGAAGATGGAAGAGATATTTCATAAATTTGGTAGGTGTAGACACCCTAGGTATCCAGTGTATCACGGTATACTGTGTTCTAATTTAGACCAAACTCCTCTATCTCTTTGAACACAATTTCTTCTAATAAGTGGCTTGCTTATTGGGGAAACTATTGGTAGGAATCAAAGCAGAAACCAATTATCTAGAGTTAGTGTTAACTAAATTACTTATAAAAAAATTCTAAAATATTATTCCTGAAATTAAAATCCTGCCATTATTTTAAAGACAAGATTTATAAGACACCTCATAAGTACACAGTTTGGCTCATAGCATTCAGGACAAAATGTTTGTGATTATCCTATGGATCAAAGTACACATATACATGGGATTATCCTAAGGTCACAAGGGACTCCTCAAAATGTCATGAACAGCAAGCAGAGGTGCCACAGTAATAAATCATATAAAATATATAGAAACCTATGGGTGTGAGGGTAGTTCAGTGGTAGAATTCTCACCTGTCATGCGGGAGATCCAGGTTTCAATTCCTAGCCCATGAACTACTTACACAAAGCAAACAAACAAATGAAAAACAAAACAAACAAAAATTCAGCAAATGGTGCTGCAACAAGGGGTTACTAACATGGAAAATGAATTAAATGTGACCCCTGCCATACAGCATACAAAAAACGTAAAAACAAGACAATAGAGAGAGAGACCTGAGTATAATGTAGTAACCGAAGAACAAATGAAGAAAGGCAGTATAATATGGTGTAACAGAATGGGCCTCTAACTCCACTCTTTCACTATTGGTGGAACTTTTAGTTAATCAGTTAATCTCTTTCAACCTCAGTTTTCTCACCTAAGAAGTGAGGATAAGCACACAGCTAGTTTTTATTTGGGGGCATGCCAGAGTAACTTGTATTTGTTGCATTTCCTTCTGAAATCAACCATAAAAGCTAAAAATATATATAAACTTACACCTTGAAGCCATTAAAGAGAACCAACATAGATATGATGTGAGGGGCTATGAGAGTTGAGAGAACAGAAGTATATAACATGATCTACATATTTACATGGTTTATTCTCTGAGCAGTTTGTCCAAGTTATTTTATGGAGGAATAGAACCCAGTCGTAAGATAGCAGTCTTATTGGGATAAGGAGAGAATATCTGCAGGTTGAGTCTGTTGAAGAAGTTGGAACTTGGTAGCCAAAACATACACACACACACACACACACACACACACACACACACATACACACATACATATATACACACATATATATGTTCAAATTCTCCTTAGTTATTTGGAAAACTCCCATGTTGCACATTTATAAGGAAAATATCCAACAACTACATACTAAATAAAATTTTGCAGACTAAAAGCAGATCAGAAGTTTAAGCAGCCATGCTATATTGGAGAAAGGTTAATGTTAAAGTCATACCAAGGTCAAGGAACTTGTGAGCTTCAATTGAAACTGAAGAAAGAAATACCACACCCTAGGGATAAGTACTACACCATATGAGTAAGGACAAAATTGAAATAGATCAGTCTTAATAAAGATTAAATCTAAGCCACAGCAGGATCAAGGTCATCCACTGGCACTATCTCTGTTTGCCATAATAAATTTAGCCAACTTCAGAGAAGAATAACATCATCCAGATTATTGAGATATCTATACACTATGTCTAGTTTCAAAAACTTACTAGGCAAGATAGAAACATATAACAATCATTAAAAATAAAAACAAAAATACAAGTTTAATCACAGGTGATTAAGCTATTGTACTTTTCAGATAAGACTTTAAAATAACAAAAGGAATGTGTTTTAAAAGTTGAGGAAAAGATCAGCAGTTTCACTAGAAACATGGAATGTATAAAAGAGTCTAACAGAAAGTCTAAAGACTGAAAAATGCTAAACCCACAATCAATAATTCACAATATGATTTTAATACTACATTAGATTGAGGCAAATAAAGAATTAGTGAACTGGAAGACAGATCAATAAAAGTTTTCCAGGTTGAAGTAGAGAGAGAAAAGGATTAAAGATGCAGAAAAGAATTTAAGAAATATATAGAACATGATGAAAGGGCTAAAGTATGCAAAATTGGAGGACAAGAAGGAGAGAATAAAGAAATTTGAAGAAATATTGCTTGAGAATTCTTTTTAACTTCATTGTCTTCAGAAGCTGTTTCCCTCTAAGCCTAGGTAGTGACTCACTGTGTGGGGCTGAATTACCTCAAAACCTCATCTGTGTCTGACTAGTAAGGCTGAATCACCTCCTAGCCCCGAGTTGCCTCTGACTACATAGAAAGCTGAATTACCTCATGGAGCCCCACCTCTGTCTGATAGGGTGGGGTTGAATTACCTCCAAGCCCTGCCTGAGTTTGGTGGGGCAAAACTGAATTACCTCTGAGCCCTGGCTGCCTCTGGCTGGGTGGTGCTGAATTACTTCCAAGACCTGGCTGCACCTGATTAGGACAGGTGGGGCTGAATTACTTCCAAGCTCTGGCTGAGTCTTACTTCACAGGGCTGAATTACCTCCATGTCCTGGCTGAGTCTATTTGGGCAGTACTGGCTTGCCTCTGAGCTCTGGGTACCTCTGAAAAGGCAAAGCTGAATTACCTCTGATGATCCCGAGTACCCTGTGATTGGTTGGGGCTAAATAATCTAATAAAATGTTTCCATCCTACAATATTGAATCAGGATTAAAAGAAATGGCTGCCCACACAAGACTGGATCAACAAAAAGACATGGCTTCCCTGGTGTACATAGTAGTTTGAACGAGCACAGAGGATATTAAGAACAACTATATGTTAACAAATTAGACAACTTAGACAAAACAGACCCTTCCTAGAAAACATGAACAGTGAATTCGACCTGAGAAGAAATAGAAAACCTCAACAAACTAATCATATGTAAAGAGATTGAATCAGTATTCAAACACCTCCCACAAATGAAAAGCCCAAGACCAAGTGGCTACACATGTGAATTCTACAAATATTTCAAGAAAGAAGAACTGCAAATCTTCCTCAAATTCTTCAAAAAATTGGAGAGGAGGAAAAGACACCTAATTCATTCTATGAAAGCAATATCACTCTAATACCAAAGTCAGGCAAAGATACTACAAGAAAAGGAAATTACAGACCAATCTCATTAATGAATGAAGAAAAAAACATTATCATCAAGATCGATGCAGAAAGTGGATATGACAAAATTCAACACACTATGTGTTAAAACAATTACAAAAATATTAATAGAAGGAAACTTGTGAAACAAGATAAAGGGTACATATGATAAACCTACAACTAACATCATACTTAATTTTGAAATACTGAAAGCTTTTCCACTAAAATCAAGAATACAACAAGGACTCCCAGTGTCATCACTATGATTCAACATTTTACTGGAAGTTCTTGCCTGAACAGTTAGGCAAGAAAAAGAAGTAAAAGGCATACAAATTGAAAAGGAAGAGTAAAATTTCCCTATTTGCAGATAATATGATCTGTATAGAGAAAATCCTGAAAAATTCATGCTCCAAGATATATTAAATTAATTCACCAAGAAAGGGCAGTACAAGATCAATAATGTTTGCTTAAAAAATTAAAGAAACTTAAATAAATCATAGGATATTCTGTGTTCATGGACAGTGGGACTAAATTTTGTTAAGATATCAATCAATGCAAAGCAATTTATAGATTCAATGCCTTCTCAATAAGATTTCTGTGAACCTTCTTTGCAAAACTGGAAATCCCAATCATCAAATTTACATAGAAAGTTTAGTGTCCCTAAATAGGTAAAACCTTCTTGAATGAGAGAAATGAAGCTGAAGAACTCAGATTTCCTAATCTTAAAATTTAATACTAAACTATAGTAATCAAATCAGGATGGTACTAGCACAAAAGCAGATACATAAACCGGTGGAATCAAACCAAGAGATCAGAAATCAACCCTGACTTTGTGGTCAACTGATTTTTGACTAGAAGCAAAGACCAATCAATTGGGAAAGAATCGTCTCTTCAACAATTGGTGCTGGAAAAACTGAATTTCCATTTGCAAAAAAAAAAAATAAAAGGAAACATTTCCCCAGTTCCCCTGTGTAACACGATATTCACACATGAACTCAAAATGGATAAAAGACATAAAACTGTCGAACTCCTAGGAGAAAACATAGAGAAGCATCTTCAGGACATTGAGTTAGGCAATGGTTTCTTAGACACTACATCCAAAGTACAGGAAACAAAATTTAAAAATTGATAAATGAAACCTCATCAAAATTAAAAACTTCTTTTAACTCAAAGGAATTTGTCATGAAAGTAAAATGATAACTTAAAGAACAGGAGAAAATATTAGGAAACCAAATATTTAATAAAGGTTTAATATCCAGCATAAATTTGAAGACATCCTTCAACTTAAAAAGAAGACAAACAACCCCATTAAAGCCTCACTGTACTTTCTACTCAGTTTTTCTGGACACCTGAAACCTGTCTACAAATGAAGTTTATCAATTAAAAAATGAAGAAAAATACAAGAATAGGCAAGATTTTTTAGGAAGAAAACAGTGGAAAGAATTTCACACTACTAAAAATATCTATAAAATCTACAATAACTACAAAATCTACTATATCTACAAAATGTACAATATCTACAAAAGCTACAGTAATTTTGATAGTGTGGCACTAGTATAAGGAGATACCAGAGACAAAAAAGAACAAATAAAAAATATAAATGCACCCACTCTCCAGACTGAATCTGTTATGAACCCCAGAAAAGCCAAGTTCTTTAATCCTCATTCAGTATTGTGGAGGGTTTCTGATTGTGTCCATGGAGATATGACCCACACAATTGTAGGAGGTAACTTTTGATAGTTGGTTTCCATGAAGGTGTGTCTGCATCCATTCAAGGTGGGGTTGCTTGCTGGAGCCCTTTAGGAGGGAACTATTTTGGAAAGAGCCATGAGAGCCTGTGCAGTCAAAGACTTTTGGAGATGAAGAAGGAAAATGCCTCAGGGAGAGCTTCATGAAGCAAGAAACCTGGGAAGAAAACTAGCAGATGTCACCACGTTTGCAATGTGCTTTTCCAGTTGAGGGAGAAACCCTGAATTTCATCGGTCTTCTTGAACCAAGGTATCTTTCCCTGGATGCCTTAGATTGGACATTTCTATAGCTTTGCTCTAATTTGGACATATTCACAGTCTGAGAACTGTAAACATGCAACTTAATAAATTCCACCTTTTAAAAGCTGTTCCATTTCTGGTACATTGCATTCTGGCAGCTTGCAAACAAGAACACCCACCTGTATGTGATCCTCTGATTCACAACAATTATGTCACTGTCAATAGGAGAAATGTTCTCTTTATTAATGGTACTGAATTAATTGGGGAGAGATAGATAGGTAGGTAGATGAATCTAGATCTAGATCTAGATATACAATGAATTTTACTCTAACTTATACCATACATAAAATTGATTTATGATGGAGCACAGAAAGCAATAAAGATTTTGGAAAAAAATAGCAAAGAATATCATATTAATCACTCACCATAAATGAAAATATTTATAATTCTCAATTTTTTGAGAGTGAAAGTACAAGTTACAGACATGGGGAAATAATAGATTAAATAGATAGATAGATGATAGATAGATAGATAGATAGATAGATAGATAGATAGATAGATAGATAGATTTATATGCGTGACAATGAGCAAACATCATTAAATAAATAAAGCCTCCTACAAATCAATAAGATAAGAGACATCCCAATATAAATATATGTGCAAGTCTGGATAAGCACTTGTCATGGTCAGGTTCATGTGTCAACTTGGCCAAGTTGTGTTACCTGTTTGTCTGGTTGGGCAGGTGCTGGCCTGTCTGTTGCAATGAGGACATTTCATAGAATTAAATCATGATCATATCAGCTACATCCACAGCTGATTACATTTGTAATCAGCCAAAGGGCAGTGTCTTCTGCAATGAGAAATGCTTAATCTGATCACTGGAAGCCTTTTAAGGAGGATTGAGAAGATACAGGCTCTTCCTGTCTCAGCTGGTGAGCCTCTCCTGTGGAGTTCATCCAGACCCTCCATTGGAGTCATCGGCTTCACAGCCTGCCCTGTGGATTTTGGACTCTGCATTCCCATGGTCACGTGAGACACTTCTATAAATTTTATATTTGCAAGTGTTCCCTGTTGATTCTGTTTTTCTAGAGAACCCTAATACAGCACTTTAAAAAGGAGGATATCAAAATGTCTAATAAGAATATAAAATGTTCTCGACATCATTAGTCATCTAAGAAATGTAAATTAAAACCACAATGTGACAGCATTATACCTCCCTTGGAATCACTGTAGTTAAAATGACTGACAATACCAATTGCTGTCATTACTTCTCTGATGGTAGACTGGTAAAAGCTCTTTGGAAATCTCCAGCAGGATCTAATAAACTGCATATATGCCCATGAGCCAAAAGCTTTACTCCTAGGTATATAATCAGAAGAAATAGATGCTTATGCCCACCAAAAGCCTGGTAAAGTATTTCCACAGCAGCATTATAATGAATAGTGGCCAAATTTCAAACAAAATTTAATTGTCCATCAAGGGAGAATAAATAAATATTGCATATCAATATTAATCAAATAAAGCAGAACAATATTAGAGAATAGCCTACTGATGCATTTAACACATGGTGAATATTACAGATATAATTATTAACAAAATATGCAAAAGAATGAATATTGAATGATTCAGTTTACATAATTAAAGTTGTGTTTTATTCTCGAGGGAACACAAAGAAGCCTTCTGGGGTGTTGGAATTGTTTTATGTCTTGAACCATGTGATTGTTAAGAAGGTGGAAACATTTATGAAGTTGAATACTTAAGATTTGTACCACTTCAATATATACTTATACTTCCTCCCCTCCCCTAAATTTAAAAAATAACAAAAATTTTCTTAAAGGACTGTTGTGAGGGCTAATTATGATAATATCAGTGCTATGAGTGATAAATATTAGATTATCAACAAAAATTGCTTTCATTTACATGAAGAAAATGCAAGAATATTAATATTTTAGAGAAAACAATAATAATAAACTTTTATCAGTGTGAAAACTCAGAACTGGGGAGAAGACAAGATGGTGGCTTAGTGAGGTGTGGAGTTTAGTTCCTCATCCAGAGCAACTAATAAATAGCCGAGAAAAGTACAAAACAACTGCTAGGACCACATCAGTGACTGGACACACAGTGTATACCAGTCTGGACAAACTGGACCAGCTGCTATCCCGCACAGAACTGAGAGCACCCCAAGCCATTGTGGCCAGTGCCCCTCCCCCACAGGCTGGTTCCTGGAGGGGAAAAGAAAGAGACCTTACTAACAGCAAGGGGTTGAGTTCAACCAAGCTCCAATTGTGGAATTAATTAACAAATTCTTACTTATACAAATATGCCCCAGCTCAGCTAGACCTTGAATAAAAGCTAAAGCTACTAGTTTTTGCCCTGGCACAGAGGGGGCAGTGCTCATAGGGGGAAAATGATTTTTTTGATCAAACAGCACAAAATAAGTGAAAAGTTCTGGACCCTAAAACAAAGGGGGCACATAGGACCTGGAGATACGTAGAGCAATGTACCAACTTAAGCTCTTGATTAACTAACTGAAGGAATTGGGCTCTTGCTCTGAAAGGCATTTTTTTTCTTTGTTCTGTGGTTTAACTGCTCTAGGGCTCCAACTGCCCCAGCTCCAACTGTCTCAGGCAATTAAGCTTGCCTGAGAATCAGAGTCTGGCCAGGTGAAAGGAGATGATTCCCTGGAGGCTGCACCTTCCCCAGGAGAGGGGTGGGGCCCAGCTCAGGTGGAATTTCTCCCTCAAGGAATTCAGAAACCAGGGACTAGAAAAATGAAAGGACAAAAAAAACAACCTACAACTTCTCTTCTGTATCAACCATGCCCCCAGCAAAAAAAGTTTCCTGAAGTTAAAGGTACCACATCACTTTATACTGGTGGGACCTAAAGGCAGACAAGCACAACATACTGAGCATGATAGGAAAAACACAGAGACTAGAGGTTTCATAGGAAAGTCTGTCAACCTGTTGGGTCTCACCCTCAGGTAAAACTGTTGCAGGAGACTCTTTCCTCCTGAGAGGAGGCCAGTCTGGTCTGTGAAAATATGACTGGGGCCTATAATACCTAAGTAGGCATTACTAAGGGAAAAAAAGGCATCATATAGGCAGGGCAAGAAAGAAGAAAACAAGAACTGATCCATTAAACAAATCCTATGCTAGAGGCCTAGAATAAGCTGAACTGAATGTCAAAGAACAGATAGAAAACTAAGCCATCCAGCAAGAAAATCCTAGGTAAAAGAGTAAAAACAATATCCAGAATAAACTAATTAAGAAAATTAAATGTCTAGATGCCAGCAAAAAATAATGAATTATACTACGAAAATTGAAGATATGGCCCAGCCAAAGGAAGAAACCAACAGTTCAAATAAGATACAGGAGTTGAAACAATTATTTAGGATGTTCAAACAGACATGGAAAATCTCATCAAAAATCAAATCAACGAATGGAAGGAGGATATAAAGAAGGCAAGGGACAAACATAAAGAAGAAATCAAAAGTCTGAAAGGACAAATCACAGAACTTATGGGAACGGGAGGCAGAGTAGAAAGGAGGAAAAAAAACAATGGAAACCTACAATGTCAGATTTCAAGAAGCAGAAGATAGGTTTAGTGAACTGGAGGATGGACATCTGAAATCTGACAAACAAGAGGAAATATAGAGAAAAGAATGGAAAAATATGAGCAGGGACTCAGGGAGTTGAATGACAACATGAAGTGCATGAATACACATGCTGTGGGTGTCCCACAAGGAGAAGAAAAGGGAAAAGGAGGAGAAAAAGTAATGGAGGAAATTATCACTGAAAATTTCCCAACTCTTATGAAAGACTTAAATTACAGATCCAAAAAGTGCAGCTTACCCCAAACAATTGATCCAAATAGACATACTCCAAGATGCTTATTAATCAGAATGTCATATGTCAAAGAGAAAGAGAGAATTTTGATAGCAGCAAGAGAAAAGCAATCCTTCACATACAAGGGAAGCCCAATAAGACTATGTGTAGATTTCTCAGCAGAAACCAGGGAAGCAGAGAAGACAGTGTTATGATATATTTAAGATACTAAAAGAGAAAAACTGCCAACCAAGAATTCTATATCCAGCAAAATTGTCCTTCAAAAATGAGGGGGGATTTAAAACATTTTCAGTAAAAAAAAATCACTGAAAGAATTTGTGACCAAGAGACCGGCTCTGCAGGAAATACTAAAGGGAGCACTAGAAACAAATAAGAAAAGACAGCAGAGAGAGGTGTGGAGAAGAATGTAGAAATGAAGACTATCAGTAAAGGTAAAAAGAAGAAAAATTAGATATGACATATAAAATCCAAAAGACAAAATGGTAGGAGAAAGTACTGCCCTTACATTAATAACACTAAATGCCATAATGGATTAAATTCCCTAATCAAAAGACATCTATGTCTTTTGGCAGAAATAAATTGAAAGACAGGACCCATCTATATGTTGTCTACAGGAGACACCAGGGATAACCATAGGTTGAAAGTGAAAGATTGGGAAAAGATATTTCATGCAAACAGCAATCAGAAAAGAATAGAAGTAGCTATACTAATATCCAACCAACAAATTAGACTTCAAATGTAAAACAATTAAAAGAGACAAGCAAGGACACTATGCATTAATAAAAGGAACAATTCAACAAGAAGACATAACAATTATATATATATTTACACACCAATCCAGAGTGCTCCTAAATACGCGAGGCAAACACTGAAAAGAGAAAGAGACTCATCTACCATAACAGTTGGATACTTCAATTCCCCACTCTCATCAGTGGACAGAACATATAGACAGGGGATCAATAAAGAAACAGAAAATTTGAATAATACAATAACTGAAGTACCCTTAACAGACATTTACAGAACATTACACCCCACAACAGTAGGATACACATTTTTCACAAGTGCTCATGGATCATTCTCAAGGATAGACTATATACTGCATCACAAAGCAAGTCTCAATACATGCTAAAACATTAAAATCATACAAAGCACTTTTTTGGATCATAAAAGAATGAAGTTGGAAATCAATAAAAGGCAGAGGGCCAGAAAATTCACAAATATATGGAGGGTCAACAACACACTCTTAAACAACCAGTGAGTCAAGAGAAATCAGTAAGTATCTCGAGGCAAATAAAAATGAAAACACAACCTATCAAAATTTATGGGATACAGCAAAAGCAGTGGTAAGAGGGAAATGTATTGCCCTAAATGGCTATATCAAAAAGAATAAAGAGCAAAAATGAAGGAATGAACTGTTCACTTGGAAGAACTAGAGTAAGAACCATGAATTAACCCCAAAGCAAACAAAGGGAAAGAAATAATGAAGATTACAGCAGAAATAAATGAAATTGAGAACATGAAAACAATCGAGAAAGTTATAAAATAAACACAGAAGTTGGTTCAATGAGAACATCAATAAAATTGTTAGACCCTTAGCAAGGTTGACTAAAAGAAGGAGAGAAAGGATGCAAATAAATAACACCAGAAATGGAAGAGGAGACATAACTACCAACCCCACAGAAATAAAGGAAGTAATGAGAGGATACTATGAACAACATTATGCTAATAAACTAAGCATCATAGATAAAATGGATAACTTCTTGGAAAGGCATGAACAACCAACGTTGAGTCAAGAAGAAATAGACGATCTCAACAAACCAATCAGAAGTAAAGAAATTGAATTAGTCATTAAGAAGCTCCCCCCGCAAATAAGTCCAGGACCAGATGGTTTCATGTATGAATGCTACCAAACATTCAAGAAATAATTAATACCAATCCTTCTCAAACTCTTCAAAAAAATTGAAGAGGAAGGAAGGCTACCTAACTCATTCTATGAAGCCAACATCACCCTCTTACCAAAGCCAGACAAAGATATCACAAGAAAAAAAATTAAAGTCCTATCTCTCTAATGAATATAGATGCAAAAATCCTCAACAAAAGTCTTGCAAATCGAATGCAGCAGCACATTAAAAGAACTATATACCATGACCAAGTAGGATTCATCCCAGGTATGCAACGATATTTCAACATAAGAAAATCAATTAATGTAATATAGCGCATCAACAAATCAAAACAGAAAAACTACATGATCATCTCCATTGATGCAGAAAAGGCATTTGATAAAATTCAACATCCTTTCTTGTTGAAAACACTTCGAAGGATAGGAATAGAAGATAATTTCCTCAACATGATAAAGGGAATATATGAAAAACCCATGGGCAACGTAATCTTTAATGGGGAAAAACTGAAAGCTTCCCCCTAAGATTTGGAACAAGGCAAGGATGCCCACTGCCACCATTGTTATTTAGCATTGTGTTGGGAGTTTTATTTGAGAAGAAAAAGAAATGCAAGACATCAAAATTGGAAAGGAATAAATAAAACACTCATTGTTTGCAGGTAATATGATACTATATGTCAAAAACCCTGAAAAATCCACAACAAAACTACAAGAGCTAATAAATGAGTACAGCAAAGAGGCAGGTCACAAGGTCAACAAACAAAAATTTTAGTGTTTCTACACGAGTAATGAGCAATCTGAGAGGGAACTCAAGAAAAAAATTCCATTTACAATTGCAATGAAAAGATTAAAATATTTAGGGATAAATTTAACTAAGGATACAAAAGACCTATACAAAGAAAACTATAAGAAATTGCGAAATGAAATCACAGAAGACCTACATAAATGGAAGGGCATATCGTGTTCATGGATTGGAAGACTAAATATAGTGAAATGTCAATTCTAACTAAATTGATTTACATGTTCAATGCAATATCAATTAAAATCCCCAAAAAATTATTTGCAGAAATAGAAAAACCTGTAACCAAATTTATCTGGAAGGGCAGCATGCCCTGAATAGCTAAAAATATCCTGAGAAAGAAAAATGAAGTCGAGGTCTCACACTACCTGACTTTAAGGCATATTATGAAAGTAGAGTGCTCAAAACAGCATGGTACCAGCATAAAGATAGATATACTGACCAATGGAATCGAATAGAGTGTTCAGATATAGAACGTCTCATTTATGGATAATTGATCTTTGATAACACAGTCAAACCAACTCACCTGGGACAAAACAGTCTCTTCAATAAGTGGTGCTTGGAGAAGTGGATATCCACATGCAAAAGAATGAAAGAGGATCATATCCCATACCTTATACAAAAATTAGCTCAAAATTGATCAAAGACCTAAACATTAGATCTAAGACCACAAAACTTTTAGAAGAAAATTTAGGGAAATATCTTATAAAACTCGTAATAGAAGGCAGTTTCCTAGATCTTACTCCCAAAGCACAAGCATTGAAGAAAGAAATAGATAAATGGTAACTCCTCAAAATTAAACACTTTTGTGCATCAAAGAACTTCATCAAGAAAGTAAAAAGACAGCCTTACAGAATGGGAGACAATATTTAGAAATGGCATATCACATAAGGGTCTAGTATCCAGAATATACAGAAATTGTTCAACTCAACAACAAAATGATGAACAACCCAATTACAAATTGAGCAAAAGACATGAACAGACACTTCTCAGAAGAGGAAATACAGATGTCTAAAAGGCACATGATAAGATGCTCAACTTCCCAGGCTATTAGAGAAATGCAAATCAAAACCACAATGAGATATCATCTCACACCCACTGGAATGGCCATTATCAATAAAACAGAAAATGACAAGTACTGGAGAGGATGTGGAGAAAGGGGCACACTTATCCACTATTGGTGGGAATGTAAAATGGTGTAATCACTGTGGAAGGCAGTTTGATGGTTTCTCAGGAAGCTAAGTTTAGAATTGTCATATGATCTGGCAATACCATTCCTAGGTATCTATACAGAGGACATAGAGTAAGGACACAAATGGACAGTTGCACACCAATGTTTATAGCAGCATTATTTACAATTGCCAAGAGATGGAAGCAGCCCAAATGTCCATCAACAGATGAGTGGCTAAACAAGCTGTGGTATATGCATATGATGGAATATTACACAGTTGTAAAATAGAATAAAGTCATGAAGCATGTAACAACATGGATGGACCTTGAGGACATTATGCTGAATGAGATTAGCCAGAAACAAAAGGGCAAATACTGCATGGTCTCACTGATATGAACTAACATCAATGAATGAACTTGGAGAATTTCAGTTTAGAACAGAGGTGGTCATGAAATCAAAATAGGGTAGATATTGTGTAATTGGAGCTGAAGGGATACAGATCGTGCAACAGGACTGATTGTAAATACTCAGAAATGGATAGCACAATACTACTTGGTTGTAGCACAATAACGTAAGTATACTGAATGAAACTGAATGTGAGAATGATAGAAGGAGGAGGGTTGGGGGCACATATGAAACCAGAAGGAAAGATAGACAATAAGACTGAGATGGTATAATCTAAAAATGCCTAGATTGCACAATAATAGTGACTAAGTGTAAAAATTAAAAAATGTTCTTGCATGAGGAAGAACAAAGGAATGTAAATATTGCAGGGTGTTGAAAATAGTTGGTCATTCATATTTTAAAACTTCAACTTCTGTGTGAGACTAAAGCAAAAAAAATTGTATTTGGTACAAAATTTATATTTTGACTAGTGCATTTCCTAATATAACTTACATAGGCTGAACAGGTTAGTTGAACACCATAAGTACATGGACCCTTGAAAAAGGTATAAGATTTTGTAGGATTGTCCTGTGTGTTACCCCAAATAAATCCCAGGGTGATTTGAAGAGTGAATAAAGAAGTATTTGCAAAGTCCCCTTGGGGGAAGGATGAGAAAGGAGGAAAATTCAAATTCCCCATTTGGAGAATTCTTGATATTCTCCCAAGCAGTGGGGACAACCAAATCAATAGGCCAAGCTCTCAATCTTGGTGTTTGTTCATATGAAACTTATCCCCACAAAAGATAGGCTAAGCTTACTTAAAATTAGGCCTAAGACTTACCCCCAGAGAACCTCTTTTGTTGCTCAGATGTGGCCTCTATCTCTCTCTCAACCAATATGGCAAGCAAACCCACTGCCCTCCCCTTCTCTACATGGGACATGACTCCCAGGGTGTAACCCTCCCTGACAATGTGGGACAGAAATCCTAGAATGAGCTGGGACTCAGCATCAAGGGATTGAGAAAACCTTCTTTACAAAAAGGGGTAAGAGAGAAATGAGACAAAATAAAATGTCAGTGGCTGAGAGATTTCAAACAGAATCAAGAGAATATCCTGGAGATTATTCTTGTGTGTTATACAGATATCCTGTTTTTTTAGTTTAAGGTGTATTAGAGTGATGCAAATGTTCTAAAAAATGATCATGGTGATGAATAGACTTCTATGTGATGATATTGTGAGCCATTGATTGTACACATGTATGGAATGTTTGTATGTTAAGAATGTTTGTGTTTGTATGTTGTTTTTATATTTATCAATTAAAAATAAAATTAAAAAAAAACTCAGACCCCCCACCCCTAAGGGAGAAAGACCTCATGAAGATAAGGCCTTGAACAGCTGTACTGCTTGAGCCTAGGGTCTGAAGCAGTTCTATTCCTGAATCTCAAAACCAGCTGGAGTAATCTTATATGTGAAGGGAGGCTCTCAGCTCACGGAGGATATCTCTTCCTAAAAGAGGCACTGGGCAAGTGGGGATGATAATGAATGAGTGAGTCAATGTGAGGTTTCTGAAGAAACAGAGGAGGGAAGGAGTTTTGTATGGATAGATAATAGTTCCTGATATTCCTACTATGGGTTGGGTTCCTTTTATTGTGGGTCCCTTCCATGTATTCAGGAGAGAGAGAGAGAGTTGTCCCTGTGTCGACCATGAAGGAAATGATATGGCTGGCCACTGTCCCTACTCCCCTGGGTTCCCCAGGATTGTCATGCTCAGTGGCAAGGACAGTGGAGTCTAGGCTCCCTCATTCCAGTAACTGTGGAAAGGCATTTTACAGTTTTGTAAGTGGGAGACCCAAGGGGCAGGGTGTCTACCACTGAGGGCAATCCACTTTCCAATGTCCCCATTGTCCACAACTGGGGCATGGTTTGGACGGAGGTTTAGGGTCTGGGCAAGCTTTTTCCCAGTGCCCCTGGTTGCTGCAATGGAAGCAGGCCTGAGGTGGGTCTTCGGCTTTTTGTCCCGGGGAGATGGGAGGCTGGGATATGGGGCCATGTCGAGGACCATGTAGGGCCATGGCTAAGCTGGTATTTGGCCTTGAGGTTTTTCTCTCTTTCCCTCCTTGCCTCCTCATCCCAGTTGTTAAGCATCCAGAAGGCTACATTGAGGAGTTCCTGTTTTGTAGAGTCTGTGGGCCTTGTTCAAGCTTCTGAAGCTTTCTTAAGATGTTGGGGGCAGATTGGCTGATAAATTGTACATGTAAGAAGAGGGTACCTTCTGGTGTATTGAGGTCCAGATTGGTGTACTTTATTACAGCCTCGGTAAGTCTGGCCATAAAGAGGGAGGGGTTTTCTTCAGGATTTTGGGTAATTTCCTGAATTTTTTGTAATTTGCCTGGGTATGGGTGTTCTTGAGCATCTCTTCGAGTAAGCAGGCTATCATGTGATCACTATTCAGAATTCTGGGGTCCCCGGGTTGGTATGTCCAATCTGGCTCACTGGTGGGGAGTACCAGATGTGCAACTGGGTTAAGGTTTCTATTTTCACCATGAAGGCGGTCTGCATATTCTCGAGTGGATTGTCAAATGTGGCTCTGTTCTTCTGAGGTTAAGATGGATGTGATGCTATAATAAAGATCTGACCATGTAAGGAGGTAAGCCTGAATAAAGTGGATGAATTATTAGTGATTTGGCAGGATTCTCAGAGAAGGAGATTAATTTTTCCTAAATTTGGGACATATCTGCCATTGAGAAGGGGACATGAACCTGAACTGGTCCTTCCATTCCTGCCACCTCTCAGAGGGGAAACATGTGGTGAAGTTGGTTTTGGCCCAAAGTAGATCTGGAATGTGTGTTATGAGGGGAGGGCAAGGGTATATGGTGCGTGGAAGCTGGGGGTTCATTGGGGGTATCCTGTGGGGGAATAGGAGGGGGCTGGTTAGGGTTTGGGGAGGGTGTCAGTATGGAGAGTAGCCATCAGCAGGGTCTGGGTTGGTGAAGGTGGGAGTGCGGTTGGGGGAGCGTTTTCCCAGGGGTATCAGCCAGGAGTAGTTGGAAAGGAGAGCATGACTAAGAAAGGGAAGGTCTGGAGTGAAGGTAGAAAAAGGCTGGGAGGTATGGTACCTCAGATCACCTGCCATTTCAAATGAGGAAAGAGTCTAGTTCATTTAGAATGACAAGGTCAAAAGTTGCAAATTCTGGCCATTGACATTGATTGTCTAAATTGTATTGTGGTCAGGTCTGGGTTGAGAGTTGAAGGAGTTTGGTGGCCTTTAACACAGGCATTAAGTGATTAAAAGAGAGAGACGAGCCCACAGGCCACCTCTGTGGGGAGAGAGTGAAGGAAGGAGACTCGCCTGCCAGTGCTATCCCAGGGCAATTTTAATCAGTCAGTAGTGGATGAAGTGTCTGAAATGGCAAGGGTCCCCTGATCTGGAGGTTTTAGCAAGAGAGCAGAAGGCTAAAGATTGCTCAGGCTTGGGGTATGCTGAGAGGACCAAAAAAGAACCCATGGGGGTCCTTGCACCACTCACATGACAATAAGACCACAAAAGCCACACTCTTCTCAGAGAGGTTAGCTTCAGGTCACTTTCTGGCAGTTGTTTAGCCTATAGTGAGCTCAGAGGGCCACTTGGGTCCCATGGAGCCAGGAGTCAAAAAGGATAGAAAATGGAGGGAGGGCTTAAAGGGGAAGGATTCAAATGGAGGGGGAAAGAACCAGGGACTGGAGGTCCCTGCCTTAGTCACCTCCTGGGTTTTGGCACCAAAATGAAAGGAAAGTGAAAGAGTGTAGAGGAGAGTGCTCAAAAAGAAGGAATGGATAGACCTCAACAGATCAAGGCAAGCTTTAGTAGAGAGCTTGAGAGGGACGGCCCCAGAATAAGTCAAGCCTGGAGGACTGACTGAACCAAGAGCCATGCTAAGGGGAGAGACAGTGTCATAATTATAAAGACAGCTTGCTGAAATTGACAAAAGAACAATGTCTTTATGGTTAAACATCTGTGGTTAAATGTTTGGTATGTTTCGGAAATTGTTTGGAATAGGCAGGTGGGGCTTTCTAGTTCTCCAGTGTGGGTGAAATTGAATCAGCCACGAAAGGTTAAGTCAGTTTAGACAGATCAGGTCAGTTTCCTGTTTTCTGTTAGTTCCATCAGTGTCTGTATTCATTTTCAATGTATATTCTCATACCACCAGATGAGAGTAGGAAATTAATAAGAAAATTCTTAAAGAGCTCTATTTGAACTGCTTAGAAATAATTAGGTGCCTGATATAAATATATAAATTGATACTTCTGAAGTAAAAGAGTAAAAAGAGAAAAAAACTCTCTGAATGACAATATTCAAAACCTTAGTTGTGTAATTCCTGTAAACAAAACCAGGACATTAGAAAGAAACTATCCCTGGTATTTCCTTAAGGCAGGAGGAAAACTGCCTCTGGAAAAAGCAAAGACCTTTTCCAATGGTCCTGGTCACAGCTTTTTGTAAAATAAATCTAATACTTAAATATAGTTAAAAGAAGAGCATAGAACTCTCAAAATTCCATGGCCCTCACCTAAAACTTTTAAACCCAGCAAGCCTGATACCTTCCTATCTGTGCAACTGATTCCTGCCCTAAGGCTGAACCACCTAAAGCAGGTATGGGGGATGGCTAAGCACATAAAGTAATGGCAAGGTGTGGTTTAAAATTATTATTATTTTTTACTGGGCCTGAAGATTAGACGTGCTAAGCATAAAGAATGCTGTACTATAGGCTATTTTTGTTCATATTATTTTTTTGCAGTGGTAACTAGTAATTAGATTGTTATTAGATAATCTAATAGCCTTGGGATAGGGCTAACTGAATAAAATTTAACTATCAAATTTCAGTAAGTAAAATGAAAAATCTTTGAGAGATATGGAAAAGTTTTTCCTGAATTTAGACTTGGGATAAATTGAATGATTTCAATATATTTTCCAGAACTTAATAGGCAATGTAATTTTAAAGTTGTTTATAATTTTAGGATATTATGAAAAAATAGAAGGAATTGAATGATAAATTTTTGTATTGAACAAACACAATTTTATTCTGCTTAGGTATGTTCTCCTTAAATTTATATAAGCCTACTAACAAAATAAGCTAATATTTTAAGCACATTCTCAAAATTCCTCTTAAAGTAGCCTAATTGACATCTTGTATAAACTGAGCAATGTGCCTGGTAATGTTGGCACTTCAAAATAACAAAACTAAGGTAATGATAATGCTTCAAATATATCCTATTTAAGAAATAAGTTATTTAATCAGAACTATAAGTGGATTTTTGTATAACCTTGATTACCTGGATTTCAAAGAATCTGGCTTTTTGTTACTTGGCCATTTGTTACCTCAGTATGTATAATTGCAAATTGTAGTGGCTTTGTTAATGCCAGTCAGTCATGACTGAAAATACATAAGTCTTACCTTCTAAGGGTTTAATTCTGGTTAGAATATATATTTATTAAGGCATAGTATAAGACAGTGGTAACAAAGGGATAAAAGGAAAAGCTGGAAGAATTTACAAAGCAACTAAAGAATGACCTAAGAAGTCTTCCTAGAAGAGATGATACATGTAAGACCTTTAAATAAGAGAGTAGCATTTAAATAAATAGAACTCTGAACTGGTTTTTAAAATCCATAACTTAGGGTGCATGGGTGGTTCGGTGGTAGAACACTTGCCATTCATGAGGGAGACCTGGGTTCAATTCCTGCACTATGCACCCTCCAAAAAACAAAACAAACAAACAAAAAAACATAACTTAGTTTTTTAAACTAACACATTCATGGTATTATTTAGCAGTTCAGAATAATGTTAAGAAAATTTGCTTTTTTTTTTCTGGATATAAATCCCTTAAATATAAAAAACTGATTATATTTCAAACTTGGGGCTTTTCTGACCTCTGAAAGTTGTGCTGAATTGGACTAAGGTATATTATAAGGTAATCATTTGTATGTTCTGAGTATAAAGTATATAGATGCCTGGCTGTGTTCCAAACGCAAGCATAAATTTCTTCCTTCTTCCATTATTTTGTAGTATCTCTGTCTCTTTCCCCTTCATGAATACTGCTGTTGGAAGGAAGTGTGCAGGTTCAAAAGCTTTGTGTATCATATATTTTTTTTTAAAAAAGGAAGCTTTTGTGTTAATCTTAGTATTCATACAAAACCAAAGTTTGGTTTTCTCCCTGTTAAAATAATGCGGACATCAGAATAATGTTTATATAGGTATTATCCTTTATTTCAGAAAACAAGTTTTCTCACTGTTAAATGAAAACCTGTCACACATAATTTGTTCTTTCAGCTTGTATAAATAAGGTGCTAAAATAGTTTAACCTATTGCATAGGAGGTGTTTCGGAAGTATTACAGAGGTTAAAAGGGATTTTCTGTCCTGTTGCTGGTTAAATTTGTATAGGTAAAATATTATTCATATATTTAGTGATTGTATAAATTCCCAAAACTTTGAGAATGTTCTCAATTTCCATGTTATATTCTGATATTAATCTATATGAGGTTAAGCAATGGTATGATATTGTTAGTGATGGTTTCAATTATTCTAAAAGGTTACAGATCACAGAAACAAATGAATTGTCAGTTGAACTGCTTTGCTTTAATATTTATCTAAAAGTATAAATGCTCAAATTTATTTTTTTAACTAAGAAGTATATTTATTGAAATAATTCAAAGATGTCACAAGGATGTATTAGATATTGGCCCTAAAAAGCTGGGATAACTGCATGGTGTGTGGCTGCTGGGACTAGGAATGTCCCCTGCTCAATCAGCCAAACATGCATCTTCCCTGCCAAGGAAGAGGTGCCAAGTTTCAGATTGGTTGGATCTGGACAAGGATGTCCTCAACATTAAAGGAAAGGTTGAACAAATATATATATATGTATGTTATATTTTATTTTTGAAATACCATTACTCTGGTAACTGTATAAAAATGAAACAGAACAAAATTTCTGCTATGATTTCTTATCATAAAAAAGTTGTCTAATGATTCATTTCTGAAAGAATCTTCATTTAAAAATGCTTACAAACATTAAAGCTCAGATTGTAAACATTAACTGTTATCATTAAATACCGAAGTGCTTTACTCTTTGTATAGCCTAGTACTTCCCTGGAACTTTAAGTATCTGTGTGACACCTGGAACTCAGATTTGGTTCTCCAGCTCTGAAAATCAGCATAGACCAATGCAGCAATGGTTAAAAAATATTGAAAAAGATCAAACTCCAATTAAAGATGTGATAAACTGATCTGGTTAAAAATAAGGTAAATCAATATACAAGGTAAAGAATAATATTGTCTGTATTTTAAAGCTTTAATTTTTGTGTAAGATAAAAGAAAAATGTTTATTTTGTATAAAATTTTCACTATCTTATGTAATCTATCTAGTCAGTTAAACAATCTAATTCAGCTTCATTTAATATGGAACCTGGAATAAAGGTTCTGTACACATTAATGTTATGCAGTGATGCATTTTAGAGTATTTGGGACAGAAAAGGAAAAAGTGTTTTCAAAGTCCATTGAGGAACTGGGAAAGCCAGAATTATTAAGATTCCCCACCTGGGGAATTCCTGATGTTTTCTTTAAGAAAGAGAGGCTCCTTATTTAATAAGCTAAGGCCTCAATTTTAAGGCTTGCCCTTATGAAGCTTATTTCTGTAATAATAAACTGAACCTACTTAGCATTCATGCCTAAAAGCCACCTCCAGAAAATCTGTGCTGTTGCTCAAATGTGGTCTCTTTCTAAGCCAAACTCTGAGCTTCCCCCCAATGTGGGACATAATTTCCAAGGATGTAAGCCTGGCACTTGCAGCAGGAAACATAACTGGCCCTGGCACTGTGAGACATAAGTTCCAAGGATGAGCCTGGCCCTGATATCATGGATGAATTGACCAAAATGGGGGAAAGAAATAGAGTTTTAATGGCTAAGAGATTTCAAATTGAGAGGTCATTCTGGTTTCACTTATGCAAATTACAGTCAAATATTGCAAACTGTCACATTGTAGCAAACCCCAACCAACAGTGTTCCTGTGCTCCTGGAAACCCTGAAAGATATCCTGGGCTCTATAAAACTTTACTTATTAAGTCTGTTTTTCAGATGCTTGAAACCTTCAGATTGTTCCAATGCCTGAGAAGCTCTGAAAAGCTCCCAGAGCTTTTCTCTAAAAATAGCACCTGGTTTCATTAGTTTATCCCTTTTCCCCTCAATAATAATGCCCTTTTTCAGCCTTGAAGCAGTTAGAAGAGTCTTCTCAGATATCTCTCAAGATTGAGAGATAATTATCAAATGAAAGGGAGGAATTGTAACTGAGAAATTAGGATTTCAGGGATGATTTTGATTACTAAATCATTCCTTTTTGCGTTCTGGGATAAAGGAGTAGACAGGGGAATACCTGAAAGCCCTAGACTATAATTCAACTGTCCTGATATCTGAAATGAATGTAAAAACACTTATCCTGTGCCTTTGTGACTGTAAGAGCTGTTAGGCCCTTAATCTGGCCATTCTGTTGTAGAGCAAAGGCCCTAATGCTAATGAAGTCAGCCATGAACTACTTCCTTTCTTTTGGTGTACACCTTTAGTATTGAAGTGATAGTTTTGCCTCCCCTCCTTTCAATTTATGTTGTCCTATTAAAATGATAATGATAACACTTGTCTCTCTTTCTGCTTTGAGCTTAACTGTCCTAAATGACCTCAATCTCCCCTTGCTAAAATCTGTAAAAACTCCCCTAAACCAGGGGAGACAAATCTTGGACCCTTAGGCTATCTGCTCTCCTGCTACATGTAGTAATAAACCCTTTCTCTCTTTGAAACCTTGGTGTCTCCGGAATTGGTTATCAAGTGTGATGGGCAGAAGAATCCATGGCCTTTATCTGGTAACAGTACTGAAGTTATAGGACTCTTCTTAGCCTGAGCCTGAGCCTGAAAAAGTACAAATGCCTGTTTTATTTCATTTTCTTGCTTAATTTTCCTGGCTAGAACCTGTAACCAAGAAATCAGGATTTGAGGGATAATTTTGATTATTGAATCAATTTTGATTATTGAATCATTATATAGATATTCCTGGCTAGAACCTGTAACCAAGAAATTAGGGATGATTTTGATTACTAAATCAGTCCTATTTGCTTTCTGGGATATTGGAGTAGACATGGGGGAATACCTGAAAGCCCTAAGCAATAATTAAGCTGCCCTGATACCTGAAATTATTGTAAAAGCCCTTATTTTGTGCCTTTGGGACTGTAAGAATGTTAATTCCTTTATCTGGTCATTTTCTTGAAGGACAAAGGCCTGAATGCTAATGAAGTCAGCCATCAACTAGACTCAGCTCCTTACATTTGTAAATTGTGTTGGCTAGACTCTGCTATTGAAAGATAACTTCCCTCCCTTTCTTCTGCCTCACACCTTTAATACTGAAATGATAGCTTTGCCTCCTTTCCTTTCAACTATGTTCATCAATTAATAGTGGATGATAATACGAAAGGATTTTATTATTACATTTTATTGTATTCAATTATTATAATAAATGATATAGATCATGAATTAGAAATCATTTAAAACCTCACCATTCCTACTTCTCTAATTTTCAGATAGCTCACTAAAGTCCTGAAAAGTTTTGTTTAATTTATTTTATTTTGTGTCATTTACTCAAAATGATCCTTAAATATTTCCATACTAATGTGTCAATGATAGTATAGCCCTTTTATGATAAATAGTCCTTTTCATCTACTGTGATTATTTCCTGGATAATCACCAGCCCTTGGTGAGATTTCTGAACAATAGAACACTACCAGGAACAGGGATAGATGTTGAAGAATTTACTCTCCCTTCACATACTAAAAATAGCCAAAGGGAAAATGTTTTTCTTTAGGATAAACATGATGACAGAAGAGTCATCATGACTCTGTGCCTAGTAAAGGAAAATCTTTATGTGAGTGCAGCCAAATCAGACAAGACAAAAATGTGCAGTTTGTCTGATTTGTCATGGTTTGTCAACATTGTAAAGTTGTGCCTACCTCACTATTTTCCCAGAGGCAAGTAATTTCATTTCATTCATTTTACAGCATTTATTTAATAAGTATTTTTAGAACAACATCTTTCACTCAGGGTACTGGGGAATGTGAAGAAACATAAGGCACAAGTGTTGTACTCAAGGAATATAAATTTAATAAGGAAGAATATATGTATTAAAAATTAACTCTAATAATGAAGGAAAGTGACCATAATTGTAGATGTGATTCATTTATAATATAAGTGGGTTGGATTAGACCCTATCATCTTTAAAGTCCTTTCTAACTCTAAACTTCTGATTCTATCTTTCTAAATGGTAAAATTGAGATTGACATGGCAGGAAAGCATAGAACAAAGAGAGGGTAATATTGACTAGAAAGAATCAGGAATTTCATGGAAAAGTGCCATTTGATTTGGACATTTTAGGGATAAATGTATACTAGGTGGAGAAGCACAGCACAAGCAAATACTTTGAGGTAGGAAAATATATTACTTTTATGAAAAGAAACTAAATTTTGTCTATTGATTAGTCATAAGCAAGTAATAAAAGTTGGTTTTCAAGATGTGATTTATTGTGGGTTCTCCTCAGATGTGCTGAAACTAATTTCTATCTTCTCATTTCTTCTATATACACTTCATTTTGAATTTTTTTCTTTTTGCCCTCACTCAAACTACACTTATCATCTACTTATCTTCTTTAGAACATTTTACATTTCTATTAATACTTATACTCATTCTCCTCCCTTCCAACTCCACCATCCTATTGATATTAATGTGAAGGATTGCTAGTTAGATAAATTTTTCCTATCAGTTCCCCCTTTCAATTTCCTTCACAAACCCACTAATTATTTAAATCAGAATTTTGCCTAGCATATGACTGGCATATATTGGGTCTGCATTTGTTTTGCAGTTAATTTGATATTTGCAGAAACAATGAGGAGAGGCACGTGTTATATGTAGAATTGACTTTGGAAATATTGCATTGTTTATATGACCCTTTCTCCAAATTCTCTGTAGGATTTAAAATTGAATTCATTAAGAATATTGTAAATGACTGGGTTTGAAATTTCAGATTATTAAAAATGATGCCCTTTTCTATGACTTTGGATTAAGCAAGTTCTGGATGTGAAAACTTTAATTTAGCTACCTCATTTATTTTTTATTTTTGTATCCATAGTCTCTGTTTTCTTATTTTATGATTGCTGAACTGTTCCTAGACACTGTCTGAAATCTAAGAGTTGATGTATTGATGGGAGCAGCCAGACATTTGAGGTGTTTTTGTGATTTGTTTTTAGAATCCCCTTTTGTACATATAATATTATTAAGCAAACATTGCTCTGATGATTTAATAAGCAGGGAGAAAGAAATACCCTAACTTCTGGGGCAGATATAACTTTTGCTTCTAAGTGAAAGGTCCACAAATTGAAATGTGGATCAAAACAGTTACCAAAAGTTTGTCTCTTAGTTACAATACCTAACTTTAAAAATCCTGCAGGTGGGCCACGGTGGCTCAGCAGGTAGAGCTCTCGCCTGCCATGCTGGAGACCCGGGTTCAATTCCTCGTGCTTGCCCATGTAAAAAACAAAAACAAAAAAAAAACAAAAAAAAGCACACACCCTCAAATGGGTTTGGAAAAAAAAAATCCTGCAGGCCATAGTAGCTCAGCAGGCAGAGTTCTTGCCTGCCATGCCAGAGACCTGGGTTCGATTCCCCATGCCTACCCATACCAAGTTGTGCCTTTCCTTCTGGAATTGTAAATGAAAATAATTATATTACCTTTTACACTGTGAAGTAGATATTATCACAGAGAACACACCAGAAGCTTTCTCACTATCACCCTGATCATACCTTGTGAATGCATGATGTACAGAGAAATCCCTGTAATTTTACTTGCTGATGATTTTTGCCTGCTGGAGAATAAACTTGGATGCCTTTCCCCCCCAAAATTGATATCTTTTCATTTTAATTTATGAATAAGTTTTATCTGTTATGGCTTTATACTTCAAGGTGTTGAGTTTCTTCAATTTACTCTTGACCAAATGAGGTTATGCATTCTCTAATTTTAAGTGATGATATCAGTGCAAAGATTTTGTATTTCTTCAATTGTTGCCACATTCCTCACATAACTGAAAATGTTTCAAAAATGTTGCCACTGCCAATTTATTACAGTATTTCTATTGTTGACAAAGCAGGCTTAAATCAAAGTAAATAAGACAGCCTCTTGGGCTGTTAAACATTAAAAGGTATAAGCCTAGCACTGCATCAAGGTTTGATTTTCCACATTAAATTTCATTTAGAAGATCACATGTTCTTAAGCATGGATAATCCTCACTTTTTGGTAGAGGAACCAATTTCAAAAGTCTCCAAATAAAGTAAATTTTTATATTTGTTTCATGGCTAACAATCAGATAATGTTGCTACCTTAAAAAGTCATTAAGGAAAATGCTATGACCAAGGACATTATGTTTCCAAAATCAAACCAAGATGCAAGATCTTATAGTTAGGTCAAACATTTGAAATCTCATTTTACACTAGAAAATTTTAAATACATGGACAGTAATCATGGCTAATGTGATCATCTATTACAGTAATTTCTCTCTGATTTTTTAAAAGGTTTGATTACCATATAAGATTCAAAATAAGTAATTTTATTGAGTACTTATTATCAAGGCACTGAGGGGCATACAAAGAATTACAATTGACATTTTCATGGTACATTACAGTTGACAAAGCTTTCATATGAATATTGCCATATCTGAATCCTAACAATTTGTGAAACTGACAGTACCAAAAGTTGGTAAAGAACTCTCATTCACTGCAATTGGAAATGCAAAATGCTACAGCCATTTTGGAAGAGAATTTAGCAGTTTCTTGTAAAACTACACATATATTCCATCACTCATGCTCCTAGGCACTTATCCAAACAGGTTGAAAACTTATTTCCATGCAAAATTCTGGATGTGGATATTTATAACATCTGTATTAGTAAGTGTCAAAAATTGGAAGCAACCAAGATGTTTTTCTAGGTGAATGGATAAACTGTTTTACATCCACACAAGGGAATATTTTTCAGTGAAAAGAAATAAGCTATCAAGCCATAAATAAACATGGATGAATTTTAAATGCATATATGTGGTACCTCTGTACATTATTTCCAATTTTTCCTGTAAACCTAAATGTTTTTTAAAAATAAAGTCTATTTTTACAAAAATGAGGGAAGAACTTGATTTCATAGAAATAAAAAAAAAAGCAATGGACTCAAATCCACAAAATTCCAGTCTGCCTGTGAAAATGGGTTTCTTCAATGAGGCATTTAAGTTTTATAATCAGTAATAGCTGGACCAAAGATGATAAAACCAACAAGTGGCAAAAAAAGATTTCTGTGTAAGCCTTAGGAAGCAGGAGATTCTAGTACTCATTTCCTGCTAACTAGCTGGGAAGTTTTGGCAAGGTACCCCTTTTCTAGGCAGCCAGGGAGTGGGTTGGATCAAGTTTCTTAAGTCCCTTCTTCCTATTATATTTTATGATTTTATGGGGCTTCATCTTTGTTCTATTTGTTTACTAAAAAGCAAATCCTTCAAACATAACCATTTTGGTAATGCCTTTCCTGAAGAGTCCAATGAGAAAGGGGAGGTATATTAGCAAAAACAGTCTTGTTTCGATTTTTTATTCTCTGAATTGGGAGCTGAGGGAACACTTGATTCAGACTTTTGGGCCCAAATCTCCTTCCTTTGTCCTCAAAATATACCATATTAAAAAAGAAGAGTACTTTAGTTTGTTAAGCTACCCGAATGCAATATACAAGAGGGAATGGTTTTTAAAGGCAATTTATTGTTATAAGTTGACAGTTCTAATACCATGAAAATGTCCAAATTAAGCACCACCAAGAGCTCATCTTCACTCAAGAAAAACTGATGCAATCTGGAACAACTGGGATGCCACATGGCTGGTGTCTGCTGGTGTCTCTTGTGTCTGGACACCTATATCAGTTGGGAAGGCACATGGTGATGTCTGCAAGCTTTCTCTCCTCATTTCATAAGGCTTGCTCCAGAGGCACTTTCCCTCCACATCTCCAAAGATCTCTGGCTGTGTGGGCTCTATGGGTTCTAAAGCTTTTTCCTAAATGGTTCCCTCTTAAAGCACTCCAGTAAGCAGCCTAACCTTGAGGAGACACATCTCCATGGAAGTCATCTCATCAAAAGTTACCATCCACAATTTGTTGGGTCACATCTCAATGGAAAAAATAAAAAAAGATCCCACCCAGTAATATTGAAGGAAGATTAAAGAACTTAGCTTTCCTGGTGTGCAAGACAGTTTTAAACCAGCACAATTAGACTGATAAATATCAAGCAAGCAACAAAGAGCAGAGAATAGTGGAGAAGCAGAAGCATTTGCTCCTAGATTTTCTAATGGATTATAAAGTACATATGGCCGAACTAGAAAGGATTCATTGCTAAAAAAAAAAAATAGTAAGGCCGTATATTTGTAAGCAAATTTAGCTCTACTGACTTGCCATAATGGAAAGAGCAGTGTTTAAAGACTAAGGGGCCCAGGCCCATCACTCAATATACCAGTCTATAAACAGAGAGAACAAATCTCAAGCATATGGCACACAAGCAGTAGGAAATACTGAGGACAGGCATTCTGATGGAGCTCTCCTCCTGACAATTGCCTAAGCTATTTAAAATACAAATGAGGACTGAGGACAAGCCTGGAGTCCTGTTACAGCCACAATGATTTAAATGAGTCTTGTGTACACAGGAGGAAAGGCTGCTCTATACATTCCCCTGGCATGGAGTGTGTAGAGGGAGCAAAAGCCAAGGACATGAAAGCTTGGAAAGAAAAAAGGTACATGATACTCTTCCTTGAGATATGTCTAGAGAGAGAGGAGTAAAATGAGGAAACTGGGATTATTTTATGTCTTGAGGCAAACTTTTTTCCCAGTGACAGTTTTCTAATTTTTCATAAATGTCAGTGTGCTATTTCAAAATTCTCATGTACCCCAGAAAAGCCATGTTCTTTCAATCTTAATCCACACTTATGTGGGCAGCCATGTTCTTTAATTCTGATTCAATATTGTAGGGTGGGATCACTTGTAGATTGTTTCCTTGGAGATGTAATCTACTCAATTATAAGTGTAACCATTTGACTATATGGAGATGTGACTCTGTCCATTTAAGGTGTGTCTTAATTAGTTTACTGAAGTCTTTTAACAGGGGAGACATTTTGGAAAAAGTTGTTTCAGAGCTGACACAGACCAGATATTGGAGATGCTTGGAGTGCTAATGGAGAAAGCTTAGATGCAGAAATTTGAAAATGCAGAAACCCCAGGAGATGACAGGAATTGACAGAGCCAACAGAAGCCAGACAGGAACCTAAGCACAGCAGATATCACCATGTGCCTTTTCATGAGATGCTAAGCTTAGAGATGAAATCCAGAATTTTGTCCCAGAGCAGCTAAGTCAGTACCCATTAACTTCTAGAGAGGAAGCCATGAGAATCAGAAGGTAAAGGCAAGAGAACCAGGAACAATGACCAGCAGATGCCAGTCATATGTCTTCCCATATGACAGACATCTGCCTTTCTTCAGAATCAAGGGCTCTTTCTCTGGATTCCTTAGTTTAGACATTTTTGTGGCCTTAAATCTGTAAACTTGTAACTTAAAAAATCCACTTTATAGAAACCATTCTATTTCTGATATATTGCATTCTGGAAGCTTTAGCAAACTAAGACATCAGTAAATAATCATGATTTGCTACTTTATAGGGGAGATAAGGAAGAGGGTTGGAAGGTGTGTGTGTGTGTGTGTGTGTGTGTGATAAGTGAGTATGTCTAATGGTGACATATATAAAAGGAAAAAGCCAGTAGCTTTCTGAAATAAAAGGTATTTTTTAAGGGAATCACAAAAGAAAGGAGGTAGGTTTGTTACTGGATTTGGCATTAGGGCTTCAATATCTAAATGAAAACACCAGTGTTGTGGTTTAAATGGGACAAAACTTCATGGATTGAAAAGTAATTTAGTTCCTTTATCCTTATATAAAACAGTATTCTACCATGAGATTCTATTCAATTCTATTAAGTTTCTTAGTCCAATTTAGTAGTTGGAATCTGGAGAAATAGAATCAGGTTACCTTGTTGCTGGCCCTGCACTGACCTTGCTCCCAAGTACTTAAATTCCATATGTGCCAGTTTGAAATGATAATGTACCCCAGAAAAGCCATATTTGAATCCTGATCCAATCTTGTGGGGGCAGCCATTTCTTTTAATCTTGATTCAAAATTGTAAGGCAGAAACTTTTGATTAGATTATCTCCACAGCAATATGGCACACCCGATTGTGGATGTGGCCTTTTGATTAGATGGACATGATTCAACACATTCAAGGTGGTCATTAATTGGTTTACGAGAGTACTTTAAAAAAGAAAACATTTTGGAGAAACCTCACCTGTATACATCTGGAAAACAGTTGCTTCATAGCTGACAGAGACGCAGATGTTTGGACATGCTTGGCTTGCTGACAGAGGGTGGATGATTAGATATGGGCAGAGACCAGAAGACATTGTCATGTGTCTTCCCATGAGAGGTTAAGCAAGCCAGAACCAAGAGTTGTGTCCCAGAAGCACTAAGGGAAGACCTACAGAGACTTAGAGAGGAAACCACTGCATCAGAAGCTGGAAGCAATGGAACTGTTGGTCCAGCAGATGCCAGCTATGTGCCTTCCCAGGTGATAGAGGTACTTCAGATGACATCAGCCTTTTTTGAATGATGATAGCCTCTTGTTGGTGCCATCATTTGGACATTTTCATGGCCTTAGAACTGCAAATTTGTAATGTAATAAATTCCCTTTTAAAAAGCCATTCTATTTCTGGTATATTGCGTTCTGTCAGCATTAACAAACTAAATCACCTTACATTACAGAATCAGGCCCCTGCCTCATTTCCTTATACCTGTCAGTACTCTAGTTCTTCAGATTTGGAATTACTGACTTTAGACATAAATACAAGTGCAGCACATAAAGACTAAGATACCAAGGCCCATTATTCAATATCACAATGGACAAATTGAACAAACAAAATGTACACAAGTTCTTTATGAATGACTCCCAGGGTACTCTGATGCTGACATCTAGTCCCTATGGCTTTACTCCTCTGATATCCTACTTACATGCTTTGACTTCCACTGTCTACTTCTATTGTTTACTTTTTTATTGTATAATATAACATATATACAAAGCAAAGAAAGAAAAAAGCATTAGTTTTCAAAGCACTCTTCCACATGTAGTTACAGAACAGATCCCAGAATTTGTCATGGGCTACCATACCATCATCTCAGATTTTTCCTTCTAGCTACTCCAGAACAGAGGAAACTAGATGAGATAAATATTTTTATCATCAAAATCCATTTTTTTGGAAAAAATAACATATATACAAAAAAAGCAATAAATTTCAAACCACAGCACAACAATTAGTTGTAGAACAGATTTCAGAGTTTGGTATGGGTTACTATTCCACAATTTTAGGTTTTTATTTCTAGCTGCTCCAAGTCACTGGAGACTAAAAGAAATATCAATTTAATGATTCAGCAATCATATTTGTTTGTTAAACTCTACCTTCTCTGTATAACTCCACTATCACCTTTGAACTTTCTAGCCCACTCTTTAGTGGGCTATGGCAATTCTATTTGGGCTATGGCAATTCTAACTTTTTCTTGTTGGAAGGGACTGTCAATAATATGGGGTAGGGAGATGGAACTAGCTGATGTTCTCCAGTTCTGGAGAGGCTGGACCCTCTAGGTTTCAGGATTTATCTGGTCCAGGGACCAGTCTGGAGTTTGTGGGTTTCTGGAGAGTTCCCTTAGTGCATGGAACCTTTGAAGAATCTTATATACTGCCCTAGATGTCCTTTGGGATTGGCTGGAATGGTTTTGGTTGGGGTTTGGCAAGTTATGATAGATAACAATGTCTAACTGAAGCTTGCATAAGAGTGGCCTCCAGAGTAGTCTCTTGACTCTAACACTCTCAGCCACTGATAATTTATTAGTTTTTTCTTTTCTCCCTTTTGGTCAAGTTGGAATTGTAGATCCCATGGTGTCAGGGTTGAACTCATCCCTGATAGTCATCTCCCATGCTGCCAAGGAGACTTTCACCCCTGGATATCATGTCCCACATAGGGGGGAGGGCAATGATTTCACTTGCAGAGTTGGGCTTAGAGAGAGAAAGAGGCCATATCTGAGCAAAAAAAGAAGTCCTCCAGAAGTAACTCTTAAGCATACCTATAGGTAGGCTAAGTTTCTTTGCTATATACATAAGCTTCACAAGAGTAAGCCTCAAGATCAAGGGCTTTGCCGATTGTTTTGTGTATCCCCAATGTTTGACAGAGTATCCAGGGTTTCCTCAGTGGTAAAGTTTAATAGTTCCATATTTTCTCTCCCATCCCTCAAAGGACTTTGCCAACACTTTTTGATTATCTGTTAAATATATCCTGGGATGTATTCAGGCATTACATTAAGCTATGCAGAATTAAAGGCCTTCATTCTTATACTGGCCTCCCTGTGTTTTGATTTTTCAAATGAATTATCCAAACAGGTTGAGTTAGATTAAGTAGCACAGAAAATTCAGGTTCTGGACAAAATAAATCTTTCCTCCTTTGGTATCAAACAGTAGGTGAAGTTCTAAAGTATAGACAATGTCTTCCTTACCCCTGTGTTCTGAATTACCATGATCCCGACCTGATCAGCTTCATTCTTATCTCTAAATATTAGGTTGTACATATATAAAACAGCCTCTCAAAATCCAGAAATAATATTTACCACTCCAGACTAAATGTGTCTGCTATAAGAATTTACAATCTACGCTCCTGTTTTCTCATAAGCATTTTCTAAAGGATACCATGCAATATATATTTTTTTCATTTCTGGCTTATTTTGGATCACCAAATGTCCTACAGGTTCATCCACATCGTTGCATGCCTCACAACTTCATTCCTTTTAGTAACAGCATAATATATGATCATATGTATACAACATGATTCACCAATACTCTCAGTCAGTGTATCCTTCAGCCACCAGCATTCATTAGGCATCCTGTATAACGCCCAAAGTCTGCAGTCCATCAATACTCTCAACTTTAGATAATTGTTTCCAAGTGAATGATAACTTCACCAAACAGGAAATCTAAACCTCCCCTTAACTCCTGTCCCTCCCCCCATCATTTACCTCTGCTGTTGCTGTGGTAGTGCTGATGTTTTCCTGTCAAACATAGCCCATAGCATGCAATAGCAGTTTTCCCCCGTACCCAGGACTTAAGCAGTCTTTGTACATGAATCAAACAAAAGCAGAAGCTGTTACCAATGTTATCTTTGTTGAAATGTTACCACATTTAATAACAAACTTGAAAGCTTCTGAAATTAAAACCAAATTGAACATTTTGTGTTTTTAAGTCTGTCTGTGATTAGTGAAGTAGCATTTCTTCTTTCAAGGAAAACAAAACAAAACAAAGTAATTCTTAATCATAATGTCAGATTAACAGCTTCTATAAAATCATTTAAGGGTGGGCAACAGTGGCTCACAGAGACCCGGGTTCGATTTCTGGTGCCTGCCCATGCAAAAAAAAAAAAAAAACCATCTAAGAAAGCAATAATTTTTAATATGAAGTGCTGCAGAATCCAATGTAGAGTTTTCATATGACAAAAATTGTTTAAAACTGATGAAATGCTAAATAGTTTGTGACTATGTTAACTCCAAATCTGAAAACTTGTTTAGACATTTTTTTCTAAAGCCTAACACAACTAGATTTCCTCATTCTTCCATCTGAACCTGTATTTCTGGTAGCTATACTTGTAAGTATAAAAGTGCAAAAGATTTATGAAATGAAGAAGCCAAGCTATTATAGGTCTATTAAAGTAAGCCTTATAAAAAGGAGAGTGATTCATGTATGAAATGGAGAGATCTAAAGCTCAAGACTAAAAGGATATCTGGATCATTCTTAGCTTTGAAGGGCACTAAAGTTGCAATAATTGAGTGATAAGACTCCATAGGGTTTCATTGAAGATAATGTTTATGCAATCATTAATTTTTTTGTTGCAAAGGTCTATAGAGGCATTATTGGTTGACTACCTAATAGTCATTCTTCTCCTTCTTTGTTACAAGAAGCCTAATTTGGTTTACTGCCTAAAACTTAGTCTCTACTCAGACCCAAGGGTGAATTTTGAACATTTTGAATAAATCATGGGAATCCCTTTCCCTTTACCAATAATTTGTCTAGGAATGAACATCTGATGCAGCTCTGGCCAACAAGATTCCATGGAAGTCTGATTGAGAAAACTCTGGGAAAGACTTTAGAGTCTGTGCTTAAAATCTTAAAGATCAGGTTGTTCCCTCCAAGAAATCATAGAGTTTTATCTTGATAAATCCAACAAAATTTAAGTTGTTTCCTTTATGAAGGAACTTGTCTTGACCTCTGGAGCTGGGAGAAGCCAGGTTGTAATGAAAAGCAAATTTTCCTCATGACCATATGTGAGATTTCTCTTAGAAACCTTTCTCATGGTCTGCTTTAGAAATTTTCATGGTGTTGTATTGGTTTACATGAAATCCCTGGTGAGATAGAGGCCTCAGATGGTATATTAGTTAGTTAAGCTGGCAGAATGCAATATACCAGATATGGAAAGGCTTTTTAAAAGGAAATTTATTAAGTTGCAAGTTAACGATTCCATGCCTAAAAAATGCCCAAACTAAGGCATCCAGGGAAACATACCTTAATTCAAGGAAGGCTGATGGGTCAGGAACAGCTTGGTCAGCTGGGAAGCCACATGGCTGGCTTCCTTGCTCCTGAGTTCTGTTGCTTTCAGCTTCTATTCCTGTGGGGGTTCCTCACTTTGCTTCTCCAGGGCTGGCTTTCATTTCTTGGCTTCCCTTGGCTCTCTCCAGGTTCTGGCTTGCTTAATATCTCATGGCAATGTCTACTGGGCTCCAAGCATCTCCAAACATCTGTGTCTCTGTTCTCCAAGTGTCGATATCCGTGTCAACTCTGCTCTATCCAAAATGTTTCCTCTTTTAAAGGACTACAGGAAACTAATCAAGACACATCTGGTATGGGTAGAGTCACATCTCTGTTAAATCAAAAGATCACACCTACAATTGGGTGTGTCACATCACAGCGGGATAATCTAATCAAAAGTTTCTACCTTACAGTACTGAATTAGGATTAAAAGGGCTGCCTCCACAAGATTAAATCAGGTTCAAAACATGGCTTTTCTGGGGTACATAATACTTTCAAATCAGTACAGATGGCAAGCATGAGAGGTCATATTTTCAAACTGCTACTAATGAGATATGATACTGGTGGTGAAAGGAAGAGGAGAAATGCTGCAACATGGTGTAATGGATAGAAAAGTGAACTAGTAGTGAAGAGATCCGTGTTCTAGCCCAAGTGCTGCCACTTTCTAGTTGTATGACTATGAACATACCTTAATCCCTCAGACTCTCTCTACATCTGTGAAAAGGAGATCATGAGATCTGCCTGTGATGAATATTTTGTAGGGTCAAATGAAATAAGGGGTGTAAAAATAATGCAATTCTATACAGATGGAATCTGTTAGTATTCTATTGCAAAAGACTTTATACCTCTTTAAGTAAGATGGTATTCTTCATATTTCTATAATTCCTGCATAATACAGAACTGGACACATAAAACAAGGTCAATATACATCTGTTTATTGATATACTGAAGGCATGAAAATGTATTATTTTCCATTTTCTTTCTGCCTTTTCTTACCAAAGAGAATCAATAACTCATGTAATCAGTAAGTCTGGTTTGAGCACTGACACAGTATGTACTTATGCTCATGCTAGAAACTGTGAGGATATAAAACATAGGACTCAGTCATTATTCTTTAGAAATATATGGTTTAGTTATAAATATGAAACAATCATATAAAATGGCATAACACAACAGAAAAATAATCTATGCAAAATTAAGTGTTGGTGGAGGCAGAGAATGGAAAACGGACCATGCTCCAGGAAACACCATGGGGGAAATGAGACTTAAGGGATGAGTAGATTTCTGTTGCATACTTACCCCCAGGAGATGGTTGTGCTTAAGACTTCAGTAGGAAAAACTCCAAGGTGTATTTCTTGAACCAAAGGTGGTGACTACATATTCAAGATCCTTCAGTAAGCAGCTGAGTAGCTGGGGGTTCTCTATCATAAGATGTTTGGCTTTTGTTTTTCTATAAGGATTACTGTCTGGACACAACAGATCCCTATACTGTCCTCTAAAACCAGACTATTTATAACCACTCTATCACCACCCTCCCCCAACCACAGCCACTCACAGCCTGGGTTTCACATGATGAAGTTCTCTCGTGGTGTCACCAACATGATAGGGCTGATCGTAGAAGTATCTTGGTTACATGAGTTGCACATATAAATGTTCCAATAATGATTTCTAACTCAGTCCCTTTGAGGTTATTGTTACCCCAATATTGCTGGGTTTGCATCTAGCTTAATTTTATATCCTTCACTCCCACCTCAACCTCCCTAAGCATATAGGTATACACCCTTTCCTGCTTTTCTCCCTGTAAGCTTCATAGCTGTTGGCCGAAGAGAAACAGGCTCTGCTGGCCTGATGCCTTATTCTAATTTCCCTGACCCAGGAAAATAAAAAGATCTGGATTATTTAAGAGACTCACTAAGAACTTTCAACCCTTCTCTGTGTTTTATCATGTCCTATGCAAAAGGGAAATGTTAAGGAGGCAAAAACCCCCATTTTTGCACTCTAAGCATTGTCAGTAACTTTAGATTAGAAATCAAAATTGTAACACAACACACAAGAAAGGAAAAAAAAATGTTTAGAAATGAACTAAATAACTATAAACGGGCTTCTAGATGCTTTTTAAAGGCAAAGTATTGTTATAATGGTGCAGCACAGTTGAATAGTAGTGGTACTATGCTTTCAGGGCCTGGATGAGTGTGGAACAAAGGAAACTTTCGTTGGTGCCAAGTTAGCATTCCCTTCCCCTCAGGAGCCTAGGCCCAGGTTCCGAAAAGCAAAATCAGGGTCAGGGGCCATCATGGCCTGGAGAGAGGCGAAAAAATATGACAGACTTCTTTCCCGCCTTGCTCTTATCTGAGGCCACAGAGGGTGGACGAGAACATGCATGGGTGCAGGTGAGGCACATAGAGCATGAGCTGGATCTGGCTTTACCTCTCTTTCTCTTTTCCCACTGTCAAACCCCCCCCCAACCCCCCCCCCCAAGTGCTCGTGCCCTCTCCCACTCGTCCTCGGTCCGCCCCACGTCTCCCACCCTGTTTGGGTCTGCGTCATAAATAGCTCCAGACGTGGGTTTACTCTTGTGTAAGGGAGACCGAGGAAAAAGTAAGTGTTGCCAAGGCAAGAGTTACGTTGTCGTCTTTCAACCTTCAACCCCAGACGCTGACACGAACCCCACCGTACCGCGCTGTCCGAAGCTTCAGGATGGTGAAAATCGCCTTACAACCCCTTACTGCAGTGCCAAAGGAGGAAGTGCGGGAAGACAAAGAGGCCTTCGTGCGCCGCAAGGTCAGAGCTCAGATCCTGACTGGCGAGGTAGCGGTCCCCAATCGGCCTCTGGTTGCCTGTGGGGTTCGGGGAATGGGAGGAGAAAGGGGACAGGTGGCAGAGGACAAAATGGAGGCTTCCCTGCACCCTTCCTCCACTGGTGTCTAGGTGGGCCACTCTGCACTTTCACTGCATCGGATTTACCAGGTCGCCCCAGTTCTGTCAAATCTACTGCCCTTCTCTATGTTGGCGTTTCGTGTTAGGTTCCAGCCTGTGTCGCCTGACAGGGAGGCTGGAGGGAGTTTGAGAATTCCTGGGACCTGATGTCATCTTCTCCTGGGGGATGTGTGAAGGGTTAGGGACCACGTAAAGCACCCCACTCTGTCCCTAGTTTCGGAGGCGCGCACAGCTTCCGCAGGAACTGAGAGACGGTAGCGCGGGATGAGTGGAAGAGGAAAGGAAAATTTAATTCCTTTTTCTTTCTTGTTGATGTGGATGAAATTCTGTGAATCTAAGTTTTTCTAGGATTGCAGTGTTTGCGAAGGACAAAGGGAAGCATTGACTAGAAGCGGTAAGGTTTGGGGTGAGTGTGTGTATGTGTGTGTGTGTGTGTGTGTGTTCAATTTCTCCCTGGTGATAGTTGGCATTAACCATTCGGTAAAGGAGCTGTCAAAATTGAAATGGATCATAACTGGAGCTTAGGATGTTTACCGTGCCCTATTACTTCAGGAACCTTGTATGTTCTTGGAGTGGCAGTTACAAAGAAAACACCCTTCTTCCTTAAAAAGAAACTCCTGTATTCGGTTTTCTTTTTTCAAAATTTAATTCTTTTTTATCAATACTCCACCCTCCTAAAGCACCCCCCTCGCCCCCACCATTGTTCCCTATGTAGAAATCTGAAGTAGGCCTTTGTAATTTAAATTACAAACTTTACTAGGAACTGAGAGAATTCCTGCCCTGCCAAAACGTTAGCCATTATCCATTTAGCCCAATCTATGTTTTAAACACCTACTAAGTTTTCAGTGTTTACAAAATACTTCTAGTTTTCCTCAGTGAAATCTCAATTTTAAAATCTCAATTTTGTTCTTATTCTTCGGAAGTGTGAGAAGTGTTGGAGCTTGCAGATCTGCCCTAACTTGTCTTGTTCTCTATATAAAGTTTTAACTTTTGTGTGAAATGGAGATTTCAAAAGCGTTTTCTCCAATTCAATAATTGTTGTTAGTATTACTTGCCTTGTCCTTCCATCATATTATTCACATATCTAGATGGAACTTGTAGTAACAATTGCTTGGGCTCCACTGGTTTCGCTGAGGTTCATGTGTAGCCAAACCTCTGCAAGGGAAAAGAAATGAAAATTGAATATGCTTGCTATAAAAGAGGGATTTAAAAAAAAATAACTTGTAGTTATAGTTTATGTATAGTTTGTTTTTCACATTACTTTTACATTTTCTTGACCAGATGACCTCAAGACTCCAATGCTACCGTTTGAAATGTTATCATTGTCTCCTCATTGTAATTGAGTGATAGATAAAAAAAGTTTACTGGTTTTGTTTTGTTTAAGGAAGTGTGTCATAACTGATCAGCCCTATATGAAACATAGTTCATTTTAACCTGCTAGTTAAAGGAGAGAAGCTTTCATTTGGTTCCAGTAGATAAAGTATGGTGGTGATTGTTTTAGGAATCCAATGTGTTGAAGAAATGGCATTTTGCTCATATTTTGGGAGCAGAAAGGAAAAGCCACTTATGATAGCATGAAATAATCTAAATTCGTATGTCAATTGCCAAGTTCTTTAAAATTCAACAAGCCAAAAATTAGATTAAGGCTGCAGGATTCCAATTCTTTTATTAATTTTTTAATTTTTTAAAAAATATAACAAACACAAACATTCTTAAAATATGATCATTCTGTTCAAGATATATAATCAGTAATTCACAATATCATCACATAGTTGCATATTCATCAAAATGATCATTTCTTAGAACATTTGCATCAATTCAGAAAAAGAAATAGAAAGACAACAGAAAAAAGTTCAGACGTATCATACCCCTTACCTCTCCCTTTCATTGATCACTAGCGTTTCAATCTACTAAATTTAACATTTGTTCCCCCTATTATTTATTTTTATTCTGTATGTTTTACTTGTCTGTTGATAAGGCAGATAAAAGGAGCATCAGACACAAGGTTTCACAATCACACAGTCACATTGTGAAAGTTATATCATTATCCAATGTCATTACTGCAGGGTATTGAAAATAGATGGTAATTAATATTTTAAAATTTTAACTTAGGTATGAAACTAAAGCAAAGAATGTTTATTTGGTACAAAATTTATATTTTGACTGGTGCAGTTCCTAATATAATTTATATGGACAGCTTAACTGAACATCATAAGTATATGGAACATAGCTACTGGAACACAGCTCTACGTTTTCAGACAGTTCCCTCTAGCCTCTCCATTGCATCTTGACTAACAAGATGGTATCTATTTAATGCATAAGAATAACCTCCAGGATAACCTCTTGACTCTGTTTGAAATCTCTCAGCCATTGACACTTTATTTTGTCTCATTTTGCTCTTCCCCTTTTTGGTTGAGAAGGTTTTCTCAATTCTTTGATGCTGAGTCCCAGCTCATTCTAGGATTTCTGTCCCACATTGCCAGGAAGGTCCACAGCCCTGATAGTCATGTCCCACGTAGACAAGGGGGAAGACAGTGAGTTTGCTTGTTGTGTTGGCTGGAGAGGCAGGCCACATCTGAGCAACAAAAGAAGTTCTCTTGGGGGTGATTCTTAGGCCTAATTTTAAGTAGGCTTGACCTATCCTTTGTGGGTTAAGTTTCATATGAACAAACCCCAAGATTGGGGGCTCAGCCTATTGCTTTGTATGTCTCCACTGCTTGTGAGAATACCAAGACTTCTCCACTTGGGGAAGTTGAATGTTCCCCCTTTCTCACCGTTCCCCCAAGGGGACTTTGCAAATACTATTTTACTCACTGTTCAAATCACTCTGGGATTTATTGGGGCATCACACTGGACAAACCTACAAAATCTTATGCCCTACTCAAGGTTCCATATACTTATGATGTTCAGTTAAGCTGTCCATATAAATTATATTAGGAACTGCACCAGTCAAAATATAAATTTTGTACCAAATAAACATTCTTTGCTTTAGTTTCACACATAAGTTAAAATTTTAAAATATTAATTACCATCTATTTTCAATACCCTGCAGTAATGACATTCCTTTGTTCTTCCTCATGCAAAAACATCTTAAAATTTGTACATTTAGTCACTATCATTATACACTCTAGGTATTCCTAGATTATACCATCTCAGTCTTTGTCATCTATCTTTCTTTCTGATTTCATTTGTGCCCCAAGCCCTCCTCCCTCTATCATTCTCACTTTCAGCTTCATTCAGTGTTCTAACATAATTGTATTACAGTTAGGTAGTATTGTGTTATCCATTTCTGAGTTTTTACAATCAGTCCTGTTGCACAATCTGTATCCCTTCAGCTCCAATTCCCCAATATATTTCCCTATTTCTATCTCCTAATGGTCTCTGTTAACAATGAAATTCTTCAAGTTTATTCACTAATGTCAGTTCATATCAGTGAGATCATACAGTATTTGTTCTTTTGTTTCTGGCTAATCTCACTCAGCATAGTGTCCTTAAGGTCCATCCATGTTGTTACATACTTCATGAGTTTATTCTGTCTTACAGCTGCATAATATCCATCATATGTATATACCACAGCTTGTTTAGCCACTCATCTGTTGATGGACATTTTGACTGTTTCCACCTCTTTGCAATTGTAAATAATGCTGATATAAACATTGGTGTGCAAATGTCCGTTTGTGTCCTTGCTCTCATGTCCTCTTAGTAGATACCTAGCAATGGTGTTGCTGGGTTATATGGCAATTCTATACTTAACTTCCTGAGGACCCGCCAAACTGCCTTCCACAGTGGTTGTACCATTTGACATTCCCAACAACAGTGAATAAGTGTGCCTCTTTCTCAACATCCTCTCCAGAAACTTGTCATTTTCTGTTTTATTGATAATGGCCATTCTCGTGGGTGTGAGATGATATCTCATTGTGGTTTTGATTTGCATTTCCCTAACAGCCAGGAAAGTTGAGCATCTTTTCACGTGCTTTTTGGCCATTTGTATTTCCTCTTCTGAGAAGTGTCTGCTCAAGTGTTTTGCCCAATTTGTAATTGGGTTCTCTGTCTTTTTGTTGTTGAGTTGAACAATCTCTTTAGATATTCTGGATATTAGAGCTTTATCTGATATGTCATTTCCAAATATTGTCTCCCATTGGGTAGGCTGTCTTTTGTTTTCTTGATGAAGTTCTTCGATGTGCAAAAGTGTTTAATTTTGAGGAGTTCCCATTCATTTCTTTCTGTTTTCAATGCTCGTGCTTTGGGTGTAAGGTCTAGGAAACTGCCTCCTATTATAATATTTATAAGATATTTCCCTACATTTTTTTCTAACAGTTTTATGGTCTTAGACCTATTGTTTAGGTCTTTGATCCATTTTGAGTTAATTTTTGTATTGGGTGTGAAATATGGATCCTCTTTCATTCTTTTGCATGTGGATATCCAGTTCTCTGGGCACCATTTATTGAAGAGACTGTTTTGTCCCAGGTGAGTTGGTTTGAATGCCTTATCAAAGATCAATTGTACATAGATGAGAGGGTCTATATCTGAACATTCTATTAGATTCCATTGGTCAGTATATCTACCTTTATAACAGTACCATGCTGTTTTGACCACTGTAGCTTCATAATACACCTTAAAATCAAGTAGCGTGAGACCTCTGACTTCATTTTTATTTCTCAGGATACTTTTAGCTATTTGGGGCACCTGGCCCTTCCAGATAAATTTGGTTATTGGTTTTTCTATTTCTGAAAATTAAATTGTTGGGATTTTAATTGGTATTGCATTTAATCTGTAAATCAATTTAGGTAGAATTAACATCTTAACCATATTTCATCTTCCAATCTATGAACACAGTATGAGCTTCCATTTATTTAGGTTTTCTGTGATTATTTTAATTTCTCTATATAGGTCTTTTGTCTCTTTAGTTAAATCTATTCCTAAATATTTTATTCTTTTCATTGTAATTGTAAATGGAGTTTTTTTTCTTGATCTCCCCCTCATACTGTTCATTACTAGTGTATAGAAACACTGCAGATTTTTTATCTTATAATCTGCCACTTTGCTGTACTCATTTATTGGGTCTAGTAGTTTTGCTGTGGATTTTTTGGGGTTTTCGACATATAGTATCATATCATCTGCAAACAGTGAGAATTTTACTTCTTCCCTTCCAATTTTGATACCTTGTATTTCTTTTTCATGTCTAATTGCTCTGGCTAGAACTTCCAATACAATGTTGAATAACAGTGGTGATAGTGGACATCCTTATCTTGTTCCTGATCTTAGGGGGAAAGTTTTCAGTTTTTCCCCATTGAGGATGATGTTAGCTGTGGGTTTTTTATGTATTCCCTTTATCATTTTGAGGAAGATCCCTTCTATTCCTATCCTTTGAGGTGTTTTCAACAGGAAAGGATGTTGAATTTTGTCAAATACCCTTTCTGCATCCATCGAGATGATCATGTGTTTTTTCTGCTTTGATTTGTTGATATCATATATTACATTAATTGACTTTCTTATGTTGAACCATCCTTGCATACCTGGGATGAATCTTACTTCATCATGGTGTATAATTCTTTTAGTGTTCTGTTGGATTTGATTTGCTAGAATTTTGTTGAGGATTTTTGCATCTATATTCATTACAGAGATTGGTCTGTAGTTTTCTTTTTTTGTATTATCTTTGCCTGGCTTTGGTTTGAGGGTGATATTGGCTTCATGGAATGAGTTAGGTAGCTCTCCCTACTCTTCAATTTTTTTGAAGAGTTTGAGCAGTATTGGTACTAATTCTTTCTGGACTGTTTGGTGGAGTTCACATGTGAAGTCATCTTGTCCTGGACTTTTCTTTTTGGGGAACTTCTTAATGACTCGTTCAGTTTCTTTACTTGCGATTGGTTTGTTGAGGTCATCTATTTCTTCTCGAGTCAATGTTGGTTGTTCATGCCTTTCTAGAAAGTTGTCCATTTCATCTACATTGTTGAGTTGATTAGCATAAAATTGTTCATAGTATCCTCTTATTACTTCCTTTATTTCTGTGGGGTCAGTGGTTATGTCTCCTCTTCCATTTCTGATTATATTTATTTGCATCCTTTCTCTTCTTCTTTTTGCCAACCTCACTAAGGGTTCATCAATCTTACTGATTTTCTCATAGGACCAATTTCTGGTTTTGTTGATTTTCTTGATTGTTTTCATGTTCTCAATTTCATTTATTTCTGCTCTAGTCTTCATTATTTCTTTCCTTTTGCTTCCTTTGGGGTAATTTGGTCTTCGTTCTCTAGTTCTTCCCAGTGGACAGTTAAGTCCTCAATTTTTGCCCTTTCTTCTTTTTTGATATAGGCATTTAGGGCAAAAAATTTCCCTCTTAGCACTGCCTTTGCTGCATCCCATAGATTTTGATATGTTGTGTTTTCATTTTCATTTGTCTCGAATTATTTACTGATTTCTCTTGTAATTTCATCCTTGACCCACTGGTTATTTAAGAGTGTGTTGTTAAGCCTCCATATATTTATGAATTTTCTCACACTTTGCCTATTATTGATTTCCAACTTCATGCCTTTATGATCTGAGAGTGTTTTGTATGATTTCAGTGTTTTTTTAAATTTATTGAGACTTGCTTTGTGACCCAGTATATGGTCTATCCTTGGAATGATCCATGAGTACTTGAGAAAAGGGTGTATCCTGCTGTTGTGGGGTGTAATGTTCATAAATGTCTGTTAAGTCTAGCTCATTTATTGTATTATTCAATTCTATGTCCCTTTATTGATCCTGTCTAGATATTCTGTCCATTGATAAGAGTGGGGAATTGAAATCTCCAATTATTATGATAGATATGTTTATTTCTCTTTTCAGTGTTTTCAGTGTTTGCCTCATGTGTTTTGCAGCATTCTGGCTCAGTGCATAAATATTTATGGTTGTTATGTCTTCTTCTTGAATTCTTCCTTTTATTAATATGTAATGTCCTTCTTTGTCTATTTTAACTGTTTTACATTTGAAGTCTAAATTTTTGGATATTAGTATAGCTACTCCTGCTCTTTTCTGATTGTTATTTGTGTGGAATATCTTTTCCAAACCTTTCACTTTCAGCCTATTTTTATCCTTGAGTCTAAGATGCATTTCCTGTAGACAACATATAGATGAGTCCTGTTTTTACTCCATTCTGCCAGTCTGTGTCTTTTGATTGGGATGTTTAATCCATTAACATTTAGTGTTATTACTGTATAATCAGTACTTTCTTCTACCATTTTGCCTTTTGGATTTTATGTCATATCTAATTTTTCTTCTTTTTACCTTTACTGATAGTCTTCACTTCTACACTCTTCTCCACATCTCTCTCTCCTGTCTTTTCATTTCTGTCTCTAGTGCTCCCTTTACTATTTCTTGCAGAGCTGGTCTCTTGGTCACAAATTCTAAGTGATTTTTTTTTGCCAGAAAATATTTTAAATTTTCCCTCATTTTTGAAGGACAATTTTTCTGGATATAGAATTCTTGGTTGGCAGTTTTTCTCTTTTAGTAATTTAAATATATCATCCCACTTTCCTCTCACCTCCATGGTTTCTGCTGAGAAATCTATGCATAGTCTTATTGGGCTTCCCTTGTATGTGATGGATTGCTTTTCTCTTGCTGCATTCAAGATTCTCTCTTTTTCTTTAACATTTGAGATTCTGATTAGTAAGTGTCTTGGGGTATGTCTATTTGGATCAATTCTGTTTGGGGTATGCTGCACTTCCTGGATCTGTAATTTTAAGTCTTTTATAAGAGTTAGGAAATTTTCAGTGATAATGTCCTCCATTAGTTTTTCTCCTCCTTTTCCCTTCTCCTCTACTTTTGGGACACCCACAACATGTGTATTCATTCACTTCATGTTGTCATTCTATTCCCTGAGTCCCTGCTCATATTTTTCCATTCTTTTCCCTATATTTACTTTTGCTTGTCAGATTTCAGCTGTCCTGTCTTCCAGTTCACTAATCTTCTGCCTCTTGAAATCTGACATTGAAGGTTTCTATTTTTTTATCTCATCTACTGTACCTTTCATTCCCATAAGTTCTGTGATTTGCTTTTTCAGAGTTTCTATTTCTTCTTTTTGTTCATTCCTTGTGTTCTTTATATCCTCTCTCAATTCACTGATTTGATTTTTGATGAGGTTTTCCATGTGTTTTTGAACATTCTGAATTAATTGTTTCAACTCCTGTATCTCATTTGAATTGTTGGTTTGTTCCTTTGACTGGGCCATATCTTCAATTTTCCTGATATGAGTCATTATTTTTTTGCTGGTGTCTAGGCATTTAATTACCTTAATTTGTTTATTCTGGCAATTGTTTTCACTTTTGTTACCTAGGATTTTCTTCCTGGATGTCTTTGTTGTCTGTCTGTTCTTTGACATTCAGTTCAGCTTATTCTGGACCTCTAGCTTAGGTTTTGTTTAACAGATCAGAATATTTCAGTTCTTGTTTTCTTGTTTTTTGCCCTGCCTGTATGGTGTCTTTCACCCCCGCTAGGAGGGTCTACCTAGGTATTATAGACCCCAGCCAGATTTTCCCAGGCCAAACTGGCCCCCTGTCAGGAGGAAAGTGTCACCTGCATCAGTTTTCCCTGAGGGTGAGACCTAGCAGATTGAAAGTCTTTCCTATGAAGCCTCTGGACTCTGCATTTTTCCTAACCTGCCCAGTATGTGGTGGTTTTCTGCCTGCAGGTCCCACCACCATAAGGTGATGTGGTATATTTAACTTCAGCAGACTCTCCCTGCTGGGGGCATGGTGGAGACAGAGGAGAGACTGTAGTCAGGTTTTAATTGCTTCACTTTTCCAGACTCTGGGTTCTGATGTCCTTGAGGGAGGGATTCCACCTGGGCTGGGCCCCACCCCTCTCCTGGGGAAGGCACAGGCTCCAGACAAACAAACAAGCTTAATTTGTTTGGAGAAGCTTTGCAGCTGTATCCAAAGAGCAGTCCAGCCATAGAAACACAGCCACCAAAATGAAGGAGAAAAAATCCTTTTCAGAACAGGTCCCCCATTCCTTGGGTTTGCCAATCAAGAGCCTGAGTTGGTAGTTGCTCTGTGTATCTCCAGGTCCTATGTGCCCCCTCCTTTCCTTCAGGGCCCAGACCTTTTCAAATTCAAAAAAAACCTCTGTTTTTTTTTCTTCTTTTTCTATCAGCCTTGCCCCCTCTGCACCAGGGCAAAAACCAGTAATCTTTGCTTTTACTCAAGGTTCAGTTGAGCTGGGGTCCTATTTTTAGTTGTCAGAATTTGTTAATTACTTCCACAATTGGAACTGTGCTGTGCTCAGCCCCTGCTACTGGTAAACTCTTTTTCCTTTCCCCTCTGGGAAGCAGCCTGTGGGGGGAGGGGTGCTGGCTGCTGCGGCTTGGGGAACTCACGGTTCTGGGTGGGCTCGCAGCAGGTCCAGCTGGTCCAGACTTGTGTGCTCTGTGTTTCTGGTCACTCGCATGGCCAACAGTTGTTCTGTACTGTTCCTGGCTATTTATTAGCTGCTCTGATGGGCAAACAAAATCCCACACCTCACTAAGCTGCCATCTTTGCCAAACCTCTCCCTGTGAAAACACTTTTGTGACTTTGGCCAGACCTCTCCCTCTGAAAACACTTTTGTGACTCCTTTTAAGTTTTTTTTTTCCTTTTAAGTTTTAATATGTTGTGTTCTAATTTCCATTCATCTTAAGATATTTGCTAGTTTCCCTTGCAATTTTTTCTTTAACCCAGTGATTGTTTAAGAATGCGTTGTTTAACCTCCAATTTGTTGATATGTACATTTCTGAGGTTTCCAATTCTCCCCCTGTAATTGATTTCTAGCTTCATATCACTGTTTTCAGAAAAAATGTTCCATAAAATTTCAATCTTTTAATAGTTCATGAGATTTGTTTTGTGACCCAATATGTGGTCTGTCCTGGAGAATAATCCAGGATCATTAAGAATAATTTATACCTTGCTGTTTCAAGTACAATATTCTGTATATGTCTGTTAGATCTAGTTCATTTGTCATATAATTCAAGTTCTCACTTTCCTTACTGGTCTTTCTAAATATTCCACCTATTGATGAGAGTGGTGTATTAATGTCTCCAACTATTATTGTAGAGGTGTCCATTTCTCCCTTCAGCTGTGCCATTGATTGTTTCATGTATTTTGAGCCACCATAGTTAGATGCGTAGTTATTTATGCTTGATATTTCTTCTTGGTGGATTGCCCCTTTAATTGATATATAAGTTCTTATATATGAGCTTTGGTTTTAAAGCCTATTTATTCTGATATTAATATAGCTACCTCAGCTCTTTTTTGGTTACTGTTTGCATGGAATATCTTTTTGCAATCTTTCACTTTCAACCTACTCATGTCTCTGGATCTGAAGTGAGTCTCTTGGCAACAAATATATAGTCGAGTCATGCTTTTATATCCACTCTGCCACTCTGTGTCATTTGGGAAGTTTAATCCAATAACATTCAATGTTATTACTGCAAAGGCAGTAATTCAGCCATTTTGTCCTTTAATTGTTATATGTTTTATCTTTTTTACTCTTTTCCTTTATGACAACTTTCTTTTCTGTATAGTTCAACTTTTGTGATGTATCTGAATGATCACATCCTCATTTTGTTTCTGTTTCTGTTCCATGTAATTTTAAAGACTTTCTTTGTGGTTACCCTGGTAAAGATAAAGAATTTTTGGTTGGCTTTTTTTTTTTTTGTCTTTCAGTACCATAAATGCATCATACCACTGCCTACCCTCCTCCATTATTTCTGTTGAGAAATCAGCACTTAGCTTTATAAAGGCTCTTTTGTAACTGATGAATCACTTTTTCCTTGTCTTATTTCAGAATTCTCCCTTTATCTTTGGCTTTTGACATTCTGATTAGTATTTGCCTCAGAATAGGTCTATTAGAAATTATTCTGTTTTGATTATTTTACTCTCCTTGGATATATTTGTTCATGTCTTTCATAAAAGTTGGAATATTTTCAGCCATTCTTTCCTTAAATATCCTCTCTGCCAACTTTCTCTTCTCTTTTTCTTCTGGGACTTCCATGAAATGTATTTTTGAATGCCTTTTGCTGTCACTCAAATCTCTGAGAAGCTGCTCATTTTTTTTATTTGTCTCTCTATCTGTTCCTTTCACTGTATTATTCTGATTATCCTGTCTTCTAGTTCAACAATTCCTTCTTCTATCTGCTCAAATCTGCTGTTGCGTGCTTCCAGTGTATTTTAATCTCTGCTACTGTGACTTTCATGCCCATAATTTCTGTTATGTTTCTTTTTATACTTTCAAATTCTTCTTTATGCTCACATATTATCTTCTCATTATCCTTTATGTCTTTATGCATATTTCCCTCAATTTACTTGAATTTATTTAAGAGATTTGTTTGAATATCTTTGATCAGTTTTTCCAAATTCTGTGTCTATTCTTCAGTTTTATTTTTTTCCCTTGACTGAGCCATATCTTCTTGTTCCTTGGTGTGACTTGTAATTTTTTGCTTGTGTCTAGCCATCTCATTATCTTGATGAGTTAACTGTGAAGGTCAGTTTCTCCACTTGATGTGGGTTTCACTTTTGATTGGCTTTGTGCTAAGGCTCTTTTTTGATGCTTGGTACAACTTATTCTAGACCTTTAGAATAGCCCATGTTTAACTAATCAAATTTTCTCAGCTTTTTATCTCATTCTTGTCCTGTATATGTGTGACAATTTTTAAGATTGCACTTTTTGTGTAATTGTTTCACCGCCAGGATAAAACTTCTTTGTTTTGTTGCTTCTCTGGGAATCTTGATATTTTCCCTTTATTTTTGTGCAGACCCTTCTCCCCAGCTCTGAAGATTGGTTTAAATTCTACCCCTCATTTAATACTCTTGTTTCCTTATGCTTTTCAATTCTGGGATCTTCCTGTCTTAAAAAAGTTCACTTTAACAGCTGCTTTTCTATGTGAGACTTTTCTACCTTCCATTTTTCCTGTTTTGGTATCCCACCATAGGGAGACAGTTGTGGCCAATCCAGAAAATTGGGTGACTCCAGAAAGTTCGCTTTGCATTTAAGTAGTCCAGTCAACAGAAACTGGATTGAATGAGTGCAGCACTTTCCAGTCAGTTTTGCTGTTGTCTTGCTCTCTCTGTCTTTGATTCCCTCCTGGTGGTCATTTTGTATGCAGCATTTCTCAGAGGATTTTCTGCTGTACTTGGCCTCTGTGCACTTGGGTTCTTGTGCTGGGACATGCATGATGCTTTGTCACTGCCATCACTAGTGGGAGGAAGGAGGGATCTGGACTGTTGCCTCTGAACAATTCCCAAACTATGAAGAACCCAGTGAAGAAAGAGTGGCCCAGCATATCTGGAATGAGAATTTCCTACCTGATACTTTCTTTTTTCATTCATTCAGCATTTGTCAAGTTCTTCTCCAGTTTTTGTTTTCTTCCACAGCTGTTACACATTACTATTGAGTGATTTCTTAATATCCTTGTGTTCTAGTTTGCTAGCTGCCAGAATGCAATATACCAGAAACAGAATGGCTTTTTAAAAAGGGAATTTAATAAGTTGCTAGTTTACAGTTCTGAGGCTGAGAAAATGTCCCAATTACAACAAGTCTATAGAAATGTCCAATCTAAGGCATCCAGGGAAAGATACCTTGGTTCAAGAAGGCCAATGAAGTTCAGGGTTTCTCTCTCAAGTGAGACGGCACATGGCGAACACAGTTAGGGCTTCTCTCTCGGCTGGAAGGGCACATGGCAAATATGGTTTCATCTGCTAGCTTTCTCTCCTGGCTTCCTATCTCATAAAGCTCCCCGGGAGGCATTTTCCTTCTTCATCTCCAAAGGTCACTGGCTGGTGGAGTCTCTGCTTCATGGTGCTGCAGCATTTTCTGCTCTCTCTGAATCTCTCATTCTCCAAAATATTTCCTCTTTTATAGGACTCCAATAAGCCAATCAAGACCCACCCAAATGGGTGGAAACATGTCGTCCCTTAATCCAGTTTAACAACCACTTTTGACTAAATCACATCATCCAGGGAGATGATCTGATCACAGTTTCAAACATACAATATTGAATAGAGAGTATTCTACCTGTATGAAATGGGATTTATATTAAAACATGGCTTTTCTTAGGGGACATGCTTCCTTTCAAACCAGCACACCTTGGTAGTTTTAAACATCATTATTTGTGGGAGCTTATTAAGTTATTTCTGTAAGGTGGTTGTCTTGACATCTGATGCTAGCAGTAACAGAAAGAAGATGGATACAAAGTTAGAGAATTAGAGCAATCTGGAACAGAGTAACAGAAGTGAGAGCCCTTGAGGAAAAGTAGAATTCAGCCTATATATTATTGTCCCTTATTTTGGTAGTGTGGGTGTCCTGAATAAGTATGGGCATGGAGCTAAACCCCCCTATCTGATATGGCCAGTTGATTTTTTAAAACTTTTTTATTGTATAATATAACATATATACAAAGCAAAGAGGGAAAAAAGTAATAATTTTCAATGCACTCTTCAACAAGTAGTTAACAGGACAGATCCTAGAGTTTGGAGCTACCATAGCATCAACTCAGATTTTTCCTTCCAACTGCTCCAGAACATTGGCAGCTAGAATGAATATATATATATATTTAAAATATATATTTTTTCATAACAATCAACTTTTTTTTCTTTTTTGTGAAAAATAACATATGCAAAAAAGCAATACACTTCAAAGCAAAGCAAAACAGTTAGGTGAAGAATAGATTTCAGAGTTTAGTATGGGTTACAATTCCACAATTTTAGGTTTTTACTTCTATCTCCTCTAAGATACTGGAGACTGAAAGAAATATCAATATAATGATTCAGAAATCCTACTCATTTGTTAAGCCCTACCTTCTCTGTATAAATACACCATCACCTTTGATCTTTCCCCCACTCATTAGGGGTACTTAGGCTATGCCCATACTAACATTTTCATATTGGAAGGGGCTGTCAATAATATGGGATAGGGGTATGGAACAATTTGATGTTCTGGAGAGGCTGGATCTTCTGCATTTGAGGACTTATCTGATCCAGGGACATATCTGGAGGTTGTAGGTTTCTGAAAAGTTACTCTGGTGCCTGGAATGCTTGTGGACTCTCCTATATTTCCCTAGGTGTTCTTTAGGATTAACTGGAATGGTCCTGGTTGGGAAAGTTGTCCTAGTGTATGGAAACTTTGTATAATCTAATATATTGCCATAGGTGTTCATCAGGATTGGTTGGAATTGTTTTGCTTAGGGTTTGGCAAGTTAGGTAGCAATATCTAACTGAACCTTGCATAAGAGTCACCTCTAGAGTAGCCTCTCAACTCTATTTGAACTCTCTCAGCCACTGATACCTTATTTGTTACATTTCTTTTTCTCTTTTTGGTCAAGATGGCATTGTTGATCCCACAGTGCCAGTGCCAGGCTCATCCCTAAGAATCATCTCCCACACTGCTAAGGAGACTTTCACCCCTGGATGTCATGTCCCATGTAGTGGGGAGGGCTATGATTTCCCTTGATGAGTTGGGCTTAGAGAAAGTGAGGCCACATCTGAGCTGCAAAAAAGGTCCTCCAGAAATACCTTTAGACATACCTATCAGTAGGCTAAGCTTCTCTGCTACATACATAATTTTCAAAAGAGCAAGCCTCAAGATCAGCAGCTTGGCCTATGGATTTGGGTGTCCCTAATGTTTGACACAGTATCAGTGGTTTCCCTGGTCATTAAGTTTAATAGTTCCATATTATCCCCCATCCCTAAAGGAACTTTGCAAACACTTTTTGATCATCTGCTTAATAGATTCTGGAATGTATCCAGGCATTATATTAAGCTACACAGGATTTGAGGTCCTCATTCTTATTCTGGGGTCCTTGTTTCAATTGTTTAAATGAGTTATCAAGACGGGTTGGGTTAGATAATGTGTTACAGAAAATTTACATTCTGGACAAAATAAAATTTTCTCCCTTTGGTCTCAAAAAGTAGGTGAGGTTCTAAAATATAGACAATGTCTTCTTTATCCCTGTGTTCTGAATTACCTTAATCCCAACCTGATTGGCTTTGTTCTTATCTCTAAATGCCAGGTTATGTATATATAAAACAGCCTCTCAAAATCCAGAAATAATAATTACCACTCTGGACTAAATGTGACTGCTATAAGAGCTTACAGTCTAGGCCCTTGTTTTCTTATAAGCATTTTCTAAAGGAGACCATATAATAATTACTTTTTTGTTTCTGGCTTGTTTTGTCTCACCCAATGTCCCACAAGTTCACTCACAATGTTGAATACCTCACAGCTTCATTCCTTTTTATAGTACCACAATATTCAATCATATATATACACCATCATTCACCAATGTACTTCTCAGTCAGTGAATCATTCAGCCACCTCCACTCATTAGGCATCATATATAATGTCCAAAGTCAACAGTCCATCAACTCTCTCAATTTTAATAGTTTCATTGCTTCCAAGAGAAAGATAACCAACAATCACACCATCGCCAAATAGGAAATCTAAGTCTCCCCTTACCTTTTGCCTCTCCCCCCATTATTTACCTCTGGTGTTGCTGTGGTACTGTTGATGTTTCCCTATTAAACATAGCCCTTAGCATACAATAGCAGTTTCCCCCTTGTACCTCGAACTTATCCACTCTTTGTACATGGCTCATACCTTTGAACTAGTTCATGCCAGAACTTATTTATATTTGTAGTGTTAGTCAGTGGGACACATAGATCTATACAACCCCTTTCAATCATGTTCACCTTCAATATGGTAATATTACTTATAGACTCACTAGTGAACCCCCTTCACTTCGACTTACTCCCTTACGTTTTAGGTTAACCTCATTAGCTAACCATTCACCCATCTCTAGCTTCCATGTATTTCTAAGTCCCCTATACTCCGTATTATAATCCTCCAATTTTATCTTTATTGTGGCCATAAAAGTGGAGTCATACAGTATCTATCCTTTTGTGTCTGGCTTATTTCACTCAGCATTATGTCCATCTAGTCCTGTGCTTCTGGGCATTATTTCATTTTACTGCTGCATAATATTCTATTGTATGTATATATCAAATTTTGTTAATCTACCCATTGATGGCACTTTGATTGATTCCTCTTTTGGTGGTTGTGAGTAATGCCGTTATGAACATTGGTGTGCAAATGTCTGTTTGCATAACTTTTCAGCTCTTCTGGGCATATACTGAGTAGGGCTATTGCCCAGTCATAGGACAACTCAATATTTAGTTTCCTATGGAACCAACATTTGAGCCAGGGGGTGGGGCACAGGTGTGGGGCAAGTGGTTGGGGGGCAGGGGTTGAGAAGTCAGTGCACAAATGTGAGGATGCTGGGCAGCAGGAAGGATGTGGCTGTGTGGGTGCATGGGTCTGGGAGGTGGGGCCCAGGTATACCCTGGTCTAGGGATTGGGGCCCTGATATGCATGTATACAGAGATATGGGACAGAGGGGTGGGATTGTGCCTGCATGGGCTAGGAGCAGGTGTGGTCTGGATGTGCAAGTCAGAGCCTGCACAGAGCTGGGGACATGACTGGGGTCCATGCACATGCACAGATCTGGGAGGGTCATAAACTGATGTCCACATGCACAGAGGTCGGGGGTGCGAGTGGGGTTGCATGACTCTATGGGCTGGTGACTGGTTTAGTCTGGGCATGTAGGTGAGCTCCCACAGCCTTGATGCTGTGAGGTAAGGAGGAGGAGGTGTGTGTTGAGTGTCTGGACTCAGGTGGATAGGTCTCAGGAGGGATAGGGTGAGACTGTGCACTTGTGATGGAGAAGTGGGTTGGGCTGGGGCAGGTGTGTGTGTGGGTATGGGGCATAAATCAGTGGGGGTGGTGTGGTGGGGTCCTCTGCAGCAGGGGGTTGGATGGGATGACAGGGTTCTGGTGCATGGGGTGTGGGGTGAGTCGTGGGTCATGGGGCTGCACGGGTGAGGGTAGCGGGTTCAAGGAAAGATTCCAATAACAAGATTAAGATTCATCCTTGGCCACACTTTAACTGAAATAACTTCATCAAAAGTTCCTATTTACAATGGATTCATACCCACAAGAATAGACTAAGGTTAATACATACTTTTCTAGGTTACATACAGTTCCAAGCCACCACAATGGCCAATAAGCAAATGAAAAAATGTTTAACATCATTAGCTTTAGGGAAATTCAGACAAATACTTCAATAGTTTCCTTATTGCTAAAACAAATACCATGCAATGGGGTGGCTTAAACAACAGGAGTTTGTTGGATCACAGTTTTTGTTTTTCTTTTCGCATGGGCAGGCACCAGGAATTGAACCTGGGTGTCTGGCATGGCAGATGAGAACTCTACCTGCTGAGCCACCGTGGCTCGCCCTATTGGCTCACAGTTTAAAGCTAACAGTAGTCTAAATCAAGACAATGTTTTCTTCCTGAAAACTGGCATTCTCAGGCTAGCTGCCTTTGACCCTTGGTCCTTGGCTCCTCTGTCACACAGCAATGCACATGAAGACCTCTCCTGACCTCTCTTTTTTCTTCCAGATTCCGTTGACTCTCAGAGTCTGGATGTTCCCTCTGACTTTCTTTCTGTGTGTCTGAATTTTATTCTGCTTATAAAAGACTGCATTAATAAGATTAAGACCCATCTTGATTGAATTGGGCCACACTTTATCTAAAGTTACCTTATCAAAAGGCCCTACTTACAATGGGTTCACACTCACAGGAATGTATTAAGTTGATGGATATGTTTTACTGGGGTATATAGCTCCAAACCAGCACACTTACCCACTACAATGGTGGCTATTTTTTAAAAAAGTAAATTAATAAGCATTGGATAGGGCATGAAGAAATAGGATTTCTCATCCATTGTTATGAACGTAAAATGGTGTAGCCTCAATAGAAAATAGCTAGGGACTCCCTCAGAAAGCAAGGCATAGAATTACCATATGATTTGACAGCCCTGCTTCTAGCTATATGCTCCAAGGATTTGAAAGCAGGGATTCAAACAGATATTTTCACAACTGTGTTCATGGTGGCTTACAATTGATAAAAGGGAGAAGCACCCAAGCATCCATCAACAGATGAATGGATAAAGAAAAGGTGGCATATTCATACCATGGATTATTATTCAGTCATTAAAAAGGTTTCTAATTCTGATGCATGTGACAACATGGATGAAACTTGAACACTTCATATTGATTAAAAGAAGGCAGTCACAAAAGGACAAATATTGAATGATCTCATGTACATGAGTTAATTAGAATATGCAAATTTATGAAGTCAGAAACTAGAATACAGAATTCCAGGTGCCGTTGGAGGTGGGGAATTGTGATCCAATGCTTAATTGATATAGAGTTTCTATTTGGGGCAAAGGAAAAGTTTTCATAATGGATGGTTGTGATGGTGGCACAACATGGTGAATGTACTTAATATCACTCAATTGTATAATTGAAAGTATATAAAATGGGAAAGTTTAGGTTGTATATATGTTATCAGAATGAATTTAATAAAAGAAAACAACTATAGAAATGTCCAACACAAAGAGTGCACCCTCATGTAAACTATGGACTCTTTGCAATACAGTACTTATAATAATATTATTTTATCAATTCTAAGAAAGGTACCACACTAGTGCAAAATGTTAATAATGAGAAAATTTGAGTGTGGGAGAGGGTATATGGGAAATCTGCATGATTTCTCAGTAAAGTTACATCTGCTCTAATAAAAAATCTCTAAAAACAGAAAGTGAAAACATTAAAAGACAATAGAACACCTCAGGCAGAAGAAAGTACCAGCTAACTCCCTGAATCCTGAGGAATGTGGGTTGTTGGATAAAGTGAAAGAAAGCTAGAGGGGCTGGAGCACATTGAATGAAGATAATTGTAAGAAACAATGACAGAAAAATAGGCAGAGTCCAGTTATGAAGGACCCCTGGGATCAAGTAAAAAATTCTGTCCTAATTCTCAGAGTTATAAGAAAATATTAAAGGATTTTAAGCAAGGCTGATAAGCTGGGCCGTGGATGGAGCAGATTGGTATTTTGAAAAGATCACTTTGGCATCAGTGAGGGAAATATAGGGAGGCAAAAGGGAAAGTAGTAAAGCTAGGTGGCAGGACACTTTAGTAGTACAAGAAAGAAAGAGCTGATAATAGATTGAACTGTGAAATTGATAATGATGAAATAAAGGAATTGAGGAATTTGAGATATATTTTTGTTATAAACAACAGAAATTAGTGATGAATATGATGTGTGGGGTGAGGAGTGTCAAAGATTTTTTTCATGGATGTCTCCCAGGTTTCTGGTTTAAACATGTGGGTGAAAATTAATGAGCTGTCTATGAAGATGACAAAAATTACTCAAACTTTTTGTTTGAACTGGGGGAAATTGACACTTGCATATTACTCCAGGACTTGGCAGAAAACAGATGGCACCCTCCAACAGAATAATGACAAGAGGTTTATAAGGGACAATTTATTAGGGTGTAAGAATGGTTAATTGAAGCTAACAAACTTGAGAAAGCTCACTGGGACTAGCAACAGTGGGGAACATTTATCATCTCTAGCCTTGAAGATACAGGACTAACTATAAGTGTGAACATTCCCAAAGGTACATGTCTCTTTGGTAGAGGAATACAGTCATCTCACCCTTTAGTTTCCTGTTTGTGTCTCCCATTGTCCAAGCCCAACTAGAAGCCAGGGACCAGTGAGTGCCTTGATGCAGTCCGCAAAGGTCAGCTTCCTGGAACAAAAGCAGAATAGATAAGAGGGAAGAATCTGGAGAAGCAGCATAGAATATCCAGTGCAGTTCACCCCTTTTTTTTCTCTCAGCATCTACTCTTTTTGCTTGTCCAACTGAAATATTCATGTCCCTAACATAGGGAACACAGAAATTCCAATGACCTACCTTTCTATCTGTAAGGAAGTGCGAATTCAGTGATACTTTGGCCTGAAACTAAAATATTAGTCAACACCACCACTCTTTATATAGAGTAGAAATTGAGAGTAGCAGGACTTCCAATACCACTAAACCTTAGATTATGGTGACATGAAGCAAAATTTCCTTCAGTGCATTGTTAGGTGTAAAAGTGAGAAGGGCAACTCCCACTTCTCACTGTTTCCTGGTTTGAGGGTGAAAGCACCATTTATTGACAGCTGGATTAAGGTTTATCCTGAAGGAGAACACCTCAACTTCACAGGTTTTTATCTCCCAACTTGCACAGTAACAAACTTCAGGATTCCTTTCCTCATATCCAATGAGGATATGATAAAACCATTTTCATGATGTGCAATTCAGGTTGGATAGACACTTGATGTCCCATGGTAGGAATTTAGTCTCTACTAGGACTCAAGTAACAAGAGAGTGGTGATATTCTTCAAACTAATAATAATTGTCAGAAGAAGAGTGCATGGCCTGACTCCCAACCTTTAGGAGTTTACACTGTGATTATCCTACAGCATCTTTCTGCCACAGACATTTCCAATACCATTGGGCCTTCTTCGTCATAAGGTGGAAGTGTCAGAGCAACTTCCACTGGAGCCCGGTTCTATTGCAGAGCATTTTCTTGCTCTATGCCCTACACAAAACTGGCAACCTTATAGATTACCTGCTAAATGAGGTGAAGCAGCAAGCCCAAGTGTGGTATTATTTTGGCCTCTAAAATAAAAAAATACCTAACAAGCATCTAATCTTTTTCTTCAGGGTAAGCAGTGTAAGAGAAAAAAATTGATACTCACTTTAAAGAGAATATCCTGATCGACCACAGACCACTGGACCCCTGGAAAACAACAAAAACATGACAGGCCCATGAATAGGCATGCATCTTACTAAGGCACATCCAATGCTTACTATGTCCTGCTCAACAAGTCCAACTAACATCTTGTGTGTTCAATGTAATGGATCAGTTTGATGATCATTGGAGGAATATCAAGAAAAACAGAGTCCCTCTCAACCAAATTTTAAGAGACAGCAGGAGATATTATAAAACCTTATTGTAAGAAAGTGAGTTCAACATGAAAGCAAGTTGCTTCTGATTATCTTTGCTGATAGGAATGGGGGAGGGGGAAGGGATATACTAGATAAACGATCATCATGTAAAATGTCAATTGCTATATTGATTTGTTTCAATAAAGAAGCCACAAACACAATTGAAGCTGGAATTAACCTAATGCCCTAATTAAGTTTGCAAGAATCTACAGTCATTCTCAAGGATATATATGGCTTTCTACTCAGCCAAATAAAATTAAATGACAATGTGATAGGAAATACCATTTTTGGATGTTTGAGATCTTTGATGATTTGCTGATCTCTGCAAACAATTCTTCTCTGATTTACTATCTTTGCAGGGGTAAGTGCAATTCTAGTAACTTCATCTTAGCCTTTCCTACCCAAATAGCCCTCAATCCATGGGTCAAGGAATCAATGTGGAAATTCTGTAAGTTGCTAAGTATGTTAGTTCCCACTAAACATTCTCAGAGTAAGGAAAGAAACATAAAGTGAAAATGGAATCTCATTAAATCCACAGGGAGACAGACTCAAACAATTCTATCTTCCATCCTGATAAGCCAACGCTTTGATCAATGGGTTATAATGGAATATAAGGTCTCTAGAATTGAACCACAATTCAGGGCAATGTTCAATAACCTCCAGAAAATCTGGATTTTCCTCTTTATCCAGTCACCATGGTAGATGAAATTGGAGCTCCCCAGCAAGGATTTAGTGAATACTCAATGTATATGTTAATGTCTCACTTTCAGCGTTACTCATAAATGGGAATCAACCTCTATCAGTCAAATGGTCTCCGATTCTGTGAACAGCCTTGGGTATGGGAATTGGATACAAAGCTGCAAACTGCACTATGGCCACTCAAGTTAAGTTTCTGCCCAACAGACCTCAAAGTTTTCTGCCTAAATGTGTCAAGAAGAACCTTAATTGGACACTTATTTCATGCCTATAAGATGCCATAATTAATTAGTCATTACCAAAGAATCTTGAGAGATAAAACACTTTTGTTTCTGCTCTAGTAGTGTGATTTATTTAATGTATCAATTACTTACACCTTGTCTGTGATGGTTAATAAAGTCCACCTGAGATCAGCCACTCCAGTACTCATTATTCTTAATTCCATTGTGGGGAATATGATTAGAGTTACACATACTATGCTCATTCCAACACTTCTATCTCCCTGAGTCTTCAGAATCCTTCCTCTACAGTATGCAAGTGAAGTTCTGGAATTCCAGCTTCATTGATTATATACCTCCATTAAATTCAAATTTCAATTTAACCAACTGAGAAGAAGATTAACGTAATTCTTAGGTTCTCAAGTCAACATATCAAATCTCAAAATCCAGGTGAATTCTTGCATACCAAAGAATTTGGTCTAATCAATTCTTATATTTCATCTTCATCTTCCTTGATCTAACACTTAGAATCCACTCTTGTATATGTTTGCATATTGCTGATGATACATTTTATCAAGAGCCACAACACTTTTGACTTCAAAAGAACAAGTTTTCCTCATGGGAAAAATAAGGCCTATATACCACACTAAAAGAGTTTTATCTCAATATAACCCAGATGGAAGAGGGTGAGGAAAAGCTTGGGGATGTTTAAATATCAATAGGAAGAGATTACCAGAGAGGAAAAGTTGAAAATGAAACTAAGTTTAGATCATTAGCAGAGTTACGTGCTTGAGAAAGTGGGAAGGAAGGGAATACAAAGAGAGAATAATTATATTATCCTTCTTGTCTAGTTAGACTTAACACCCTTGCGTTGCACTAGAGGAAAGAATAGGAGACTGTTAGCAAAGACTGAAATGTTTGACTTTGATATTTCTATTGTTACCTGCATTTTCTTCTTGGAAAATAATGAGTCCCAAGGATATTAAATAACTTACCTTAAAGTCCTAGGATTTGAATTTGGTAAACTGACTCTAGAGGTAGTGCTTATATACACAGTTATATACCATGTAGTGAATTTTATAAATAGTCGGTTGCTTATTAACTATGAGATACAAAAATGGAAGTTTGAAATAATGAGCTATAGCCAAGTCCAGATCTCCAAAATGTTAATCTCTAAAGAGATAGAATGCAATGAGAAGATCCCTAAGATATTTCATAGACTCAAAAAGCAAGTTCCAGAAAAATAGGTTGGTATGAGGACATTTATTTTTTTTTATTTTATTTTTTTTTAACATGGGCAGGCACCGGAAATTGAACCCTGGTCCTCGGGCATGGCAGGCAAGCATTCTTGCCTGCTGAGCCACCGTGGCCCAGGACATTTATTTTTTAAAATTCCCTATATATTCTGTATATTTTCTACATGCATATAGAAATACCTGGAAAAAAAACTTGGGAAAATATCTAAAAGGAAGGAAGAGGGGGGAAGATACAGGAATTAGGAATAGGAGAATCAAAGGAGATTTTAGCTTTACTTCTAAATTATTAATTTTTATAAATAAAAAATTTTAAAAGTGAATTTAAAAACTTTTTCACTTCATTTTTAAAAGAAAAAATGGAAGTAATAAGCTGTTTAGAAATCAGTCATACTGATGAATATGAAAGCCTTTGGATTAAGTATAGCTAGAGAAAAATCATAGTTTTAAACATACTAATTCTACAAGGAGTACACAAATTTTAATTCAAGAACTTTAAAAACCATGAACATTAATCAAAAAAGATCAAAGGAAAGAAAATAATAGAAACATAAAAATATTTCTTAAGTTAAAATGAGATATAAATCTAAAAGTTTATTCTTGAATATATAAATTAAATAAATGTGTATTTTGGAAAAGATAGTCAAGAGATTTTTCAAGGGATGGAGGACAAAGGTAGCAAAAACTTTAAGAAAGAGAAAAAATGGTTTAACCACATTCATACAAAAATGCAAAAATTCTGAATCTAATCTAAAAGTCAGAGTCCTGAGATAAAAAAAAAAAAACAGATGGGCATGCTCAAATAGTTTAACTGAATAAAGTTGAATGAAAGGACTATTCACAGACATACAGACAAAGCAGGATTAAGGAAATCAACAGGAAATGTTTACATGCCCAAACACAAGCAAAAAAGTGAAGTCATCATTATCTTTAGGCATAAAGGATCAAGAGAGAGATGGTGTTTAGCAGAATCTATTAGAGCTAGAGATGTGAAAGAGAGGACACAAAGTAGACGGTGCCTCTAAAGAGATATGCAGCCCATGCCAAAACAGCATGTTTTTAAGGTGCCTAATGTTGCATTATTAGTACTAAATTATTTTTACTGCTGAATAATATTTTTATTGCATAGCTAAATCACCATTTGGTTATCCAATCATCAGCTAATGAAATTTGGGTTGATTATACTTTTGTGCTTTTATGAATAATTCTGCAATGTGCATTCATGTACAAGTTTTTGCATAGACATATGCTTGCATTTCTCTTAAGCAGATGCCTAGAAGGGGAATTTCTGGGTCATATGGTAAGTCTAAATTTAACATTTTGAAGAACTTTCAGGCTGCTTTTCAATGTGACTGCACCATACAATTCATTTTTCAACTGTAGTATAACTCTGATATTCAGATCTGAAAATGAGGTTGGTGTTTCTCAAGAGTTGACCGTGGGACTTTTCTCATCTCAATATAACTGTTCATATAGATTTTGAATATGAATGACTTAAGGCATTTCTTTCACGTTCCACTTGATGAAAGCTGTCACCCCTCCATTTAACTCTTTAAGAGTGGTTACATATCAATGAGAAAAACACTAATTGCTCAATAAAAATGAGCAAATGTCTGGAATCAACAATATACAGAAAAAAACTACAAATAGCTAATAATCCAGTAATTGACAGCATGTAAGTTAAAAGGAGACTATTTTCAGTCATCAATTGATAAGTATTAAGACACAATGACAGTGAAGATACAGCAATAAAGATACAACAGTAAGAGCTACTACTATGGACCAGCTACTTCACATATGTCTCTAATGACAACCACTTCAGGTAGGTGCTTTTATTAACTCCATAGTTATAGTTCAGAAAACTGAAAATAGGAGAGATTAAATAACGTGAGAAGGTCACACATCTGGTAACTCGTGGAGCTGCAATTTCGATCCAGATAATTTGAATCCAACCCTAGTACATCTATAATTTCTGCTTCCAAAAATGAGTATTTCCTGTTTATTTCATCTGTGTCTTTCTTTACCATCTGCACACCTAGTTGAGGTGGGGTCTTGCAAAGTAATTCAGATAAGTAATACTGTGAGAAGGGATGAATAAGAGCAATGGAGGGTTTGGTTTACCTTATACATGCTCCACTATGGAAAATATAGAAAAGTTAAATCTAGTCCCACAGATGGCATAAGGAGCCCTATTGGTCTGCCAAAAACTGGAGAATCTCAAGCTTTAACCAACATTTAGGGTAAGGACAAATTGAGCCATGACCTGTGGCAGGAGAAAGGCTGGAATGGGGGATAATGATAGAGAAATCAAAAAGAAAAATGGAGAATTTTGAGTATGAGAAGCATAGAAGTCTCTGTGCTTACTCTTTTTGAGAATATAATCCAATGAATGAAGTACAAATATATTTCACAATACACAATGGCTTTTTCATAAATTCTTTATTAAGTTAAATTCAGATATATACAAATATATAAAGAATAGTATGATAAACATATCATCCAACTTCAGTCCTTATCAACTCATACCAATATTGATTCATCTACACTCCCATTGTCAATTATTTTAAAGCAAATCCTAACTGTAAATATTTCAGTATATGTCTCTAAATAATAATTATTTAAAAACATAACCACAATACCATTATCATAAACAACCCTAAAATTATTTAATACCATCAAATTTCTAAACTATTTACAATTCCCTGATTGTTCTAAATGCTTTGTTTTATATTTTAATTGGAATTTCATATAGGTTACAAGTATTACAATTAGTTGATATGACTTGAGACTTTTTATACTATGGATTTCCCCTTGATAGCTCCTCTGCCTTACAAATTTGTTAAAGAAGCCTGGTTGTTATTTGTCCTGTAGTGTTTTCCTCAGTCTAGATTTTTTTATTGCATCCACATAACAGCTTTGGAAATGGTACTCTACCCCTTGTATTACTTTAAATCAGTAGATAATTATAGAGATTTGATAAGACTATGGTTATTTATAGCATGTGGTGTATTATCCCACTAGGAGGTATATCATTTCTGCTTGTTTCTTATTTTATGATGTTAATAGTCATTCATGAACAATTATTTCATTCATTAATTGTTTCAAAATGGAATTACTTCAATTCTCAGAGTTTTTCTTCACATATTAGCTAGAATACTTTAATAAAGAGAAACTTACCATCACCAACTATTTAATCAAACTAAAGTGCTATTTGAATAGGAAAGGCAGGGTATATACTTGATTATTTCCTATTATTTACCTGTTTTCAAAAGAATGGGTTATTTTCCTAGCATAGGAGACCATAGAAGATGTTTTAATCAATAAAATTCATGGATTTAAATATATTTTATATGTTCCAGTCAATTGCAGTTATACATACTGGCATGTCAATAATCCTAAATTTGGCCAGTGGGAGCCTCTTCAAGTTGGCTCCTGAGTCCTTGTGAAATGATCCACTGTGCATTCAATTATGCTCATCATTGGCTAGTGATGAGCTTTCAACAATCCACAATTGTCCACACTTCCAGACACTGAAAGGGATACTGACAGGGTTACCCATATATCTACATTCAGTTTGGTGAAACTTCAAATTGGTAGAAATTTCCTTTAAAAAATTGTTAATATGTTTCCAAATATCTTTAAAATATTGGTATTTTTTTTTTATCCATAGCGGTGCTTCTAAGAATCTGGACTGAGGAAATAATTAACACATTGGTCAAAAGTTTGTGCAAAAGAATATCTAATGCAGTGGTATTTATAAAAATTAGAAATGGAAGCAAAATGATTATTTGGTTAAAAATCTAATAATCTGAAAATCTAATAAAGTCATTTTTTTTACCTATTGATAAATGCCTAGGGTGTTGAAAATGGGTGGTGATTAATATTTTAGAATTTTGACTTACATATGAGACTAAAGCAGGAAATGTTTATTTGGTAAAAAAAAAAAAAAATCTAATGAAGTCATTTTTTTACCTATCAATAAAGATGGGGGAGTCGGGTGCACCAGTGTGGGGTACTTCACCCCACAGAATCTTTGAACAACTAGAAAAACTGGAAGAGCTATTTTCCTCAAAGATCCAGGGATATTTAATGGGTTGAAGAAACAGGGTAAATGCTGGGTCAAGAAAACCCAGCTTAAAACTGGTAAAAGAAGCTCAGACAGTCTTGCTAATGCCTTCCCCAAACCCTTCCATATGCAGTGTGGAGACAGTCTGTGCTCTCTTTTAGAGTCCCTGGTCCTATTCCAATGTACATCTTGGGGTGACTACATCAGCGACTCTCTCCCAGGTGGAGGCCTGAAGCACTGAATGAGGACACCCCCCAGGCTCCACTTCTCAGAACTTGCCATGCAGGTGGAAGCAGCTTGCAGGAAGCTAAAATAATGTAAGAAAAAATAAAATCACAGAGGGTTTTGGTAAAGTATTACCACATTTAAGACAAACAATAAAGCACCCAGTAGGAGGGGAAAGTATATTTCAAAGGGAATAGATGGAACACCTGGTTCCTTGTAAAAGGGTGAATTCCTGAGAACATAAGCTCATGTCCAGATCAAGATTCATGTTCAGAAGAGACGGAAAGGATACTGTGCTTTCACATCAGGCTGACCTTCTTGATAGGAATGAAGAAGCCTGAAAGATAACACCAACCAAAGCAGAGCCAATTTGCAAAATAGTGAAAAATATTGTCATGGACTGTTTATTTTTGTTAGACCCTGGTACTCCAGGAAATATAGTTGGATACAAACTTAAGGAATAGACAGCTAAGGGACCAAATTCCAGAGTTACATTAAAAGATTAAAATGAACAGTACAGAACAAAATATTACAAGAAAACAAACAAATAAAATAAAATAAATAAATATTTTGTGGTCCATCTAAAGGAACAAGATAAATATTCTGGAACAATAAGAAAAAAGACTTTGGATATAAAAAGCAAAAACTTAAAAAATAATCTTCAATATTTTAAAGAACTAAAAGAAAACATGGAAAAATAAACAACACCAGTAAAATGATAAATGAGAAAATTGAGAACCCCAATAAAGTAATAGAAATTATAAATATGATCCAAACAGAAATACTGTCACTATATGGCATTATATATCATTATATTATAAAGGAAATAAAAAGTTCCTTAGAGATTGTCAACAGCAGATTGGAGCTGCCCAAGGAAGAATCAGTGACCTCAAAGACAAGACAATAGAAATTATTCAGTATAAGAAAGAGAAAGGAAAAAGAGTGAAGAAAAGTGAACAGAGGATAAGAGCCCCTTGGGACATCATCAAACATGTCGATATATGCATTATAGGAGTCCCAGAAACAGAACAAAAATAGAAAAGGACAAAAGGAATATTCAAAGAAATAATGGCAGGATTTCCCATATTTAACCAAAAATATGAATGTACACATTCAATAATCTCAACAACCCCCAACATGATAAATTAAAGATAACATTAGTCCAAAGTAGATCAGCTTCCTTTTTTTTTTTTGCATGGGCAGGCACTGGGGATTGAATCCAGGTCTCCAGCATGGCAGGTGAGAAACCTGCCACTGAGCCACCATCATACCATCCCAGCTTCATTTTTATCTCTAGTTGAAGCCTCATTTCTTTTTCAGTTACTTTAACTGCTTTATGTAGCAATGCTGCTTTCAGAGCTGCAGAACTCCACCTATGAATCTTAGCGTATGCAGTCCAGAGCCTCACCTACTATATGAGACCAAAGACAGAGAGGTTTAATGTGTCTGGAACCTAAATTTTATGTAAAGCACAATCTAAATTATCCTGTCTGGATATCTCATTTAAATAGCCCAAACACATGTAACCCAGAGTGGGAACAAGGCCTTGTAATTCTCTATAGTATAATGTGATACCTGGAGACATCCAAGACTATGGTGGACTGATAATTTAGAAGTATTGGTTGAGTCCCTTGAGGGACTGGAGAAAAAAGTATGGAAATGTTAATTTTTCCGATCTGGGAATCTGGGAAACTCCTGATGCATTCTCAAACATTAGGGACTCCCAAGAAAATAGGCCACACCTTTGATTTTGAGGCTTGCCTTCATGAAACTTATTTCTGAAGTGGAGAAGCTAAGTTTACCTATAATTATGCCTAAAAGTTTCTACCAGGAAACCTCTTTGGATGTTCAGATATGGCCTCTCTCTCTCTCTCTAAACCAACTCTGCAAGGAAAATTATTACCCTCTCCCCTACATGGGGCATGACATTCAAGGGTGAAAATCTCCCTGACAACAGGGGATATGAATCCTAGGGTTGAACCTCCTGACACCATGGAATTGACAATGCCTTCCAGACTAAAAGGGGGAAATAAATATAACAAAATAAGGTATTAGTGGCTAAGAGATCTCAAATGGAATTGAGAACCTCTGCTGGAGGCTACTCTTATGCAAGCTTCAGCTAGATATTGCTTATTGCCACAGTTTGCCATACCTCAACTAACATCATTACAATTAACCCTAAAGGGCACCTGGGACTCTAAGACTTTACAAAAGTTTCATATACTAAGTTTACTTTCCAGAAATGTATAACCTCTGGAGAGTTCCTAGGGGAGATAAGTCTTGAAACCCAGAGGGGCCAGGCTCTCCAAGAATATCAACTAATTCCATCCCCTTATTCTCTATTGTTGACACCCCTTTTCAATCTGAAAATGATAGAATTGGCATAGCCCAAAGACGTCTAAAGATTGGGAGTAGGATCAATGGAGAAGGAGGAATTATAACAGAGAAGATAGGATTTAACAAATGAGTATGACTGCTGAATTACTATAATGATATTTCTTTCAGCTTCCAGTGTTTTGGAATAGCTAAAAGGAAAATCCCAAAAATGTGAAATAGTAACCCATATCAAATTTTGAAAACTGTTCTGTAACTACTTGTAAACTATTTTTGAAAATTATTGCTTATTTTGTGTATATTTCAAAATTTAAAAAAAATTTTAAAAAGAGAACTATACCCAGCCACATTGTAGTAAAACTGTTCAATGCCAAGAACAGGAGAAAGAACTAAAGCTTCAAGAGAAAAATGATGTTATGCATAAGGGAACTGAATATGATTAAGTGACAATTTCCTATTAGAAACCAAGGAATCAAGAAGGAAGTGGGATGAACTATTTAATGTGCTGAAATAAAAATGGCCAACACAGAATTTTATATCCTTAAATACTGCCTTTAAGCAATGGGTGAAAGATTAAGCCATTCCTAGGCAAGAAAAAAAAAAAACCTTAGTGAGCTTGTCACTACTAAATCTAAAGGCTAAAGAGAGGTCTTCACACCTAAAGGAAAGGATATTAGAGTGTTTTATGAAGTGGCATAAACAAAAGACCCTGGGTAAAGGTAAATATATGGGTAATTATAAGCACAAATACAGTTGTATTTTACTTTTGTTTTGTAACTCCGCCTTTTACTCCATGTGATTTCTAAAGTGCTAGTACATTAAAATCTAAGTATGAATCTATGATTATGGACATACAATGTATTACATTTTGTAACAAGTACAACAAAAAGGTGGAGGTACAGAAGGTTTCAGGAACATAGTCTATCATGCTATTGAAAGTACATTGGTATTAAAGCAAATGTGATTGTTATAGATTTAGAAAATGAAATTTAAGCCACATGATAACTACAAATAAAATATCTGGAGAATATGCACAGAGAGAATAGAATGGACTCAAAATGTTACACAACAAAACATCAAATAAATGCAAATGTACACATTAAAGGAGACTTGAGGGCAAGAAAAGGTATGCAAAATAAAAAAGACCAAAAGTGAAATGGCAGAAGAATGCCCTGCAATACCAATAAATACAAATGGATTAAAATCTCCAGTCAGAAGGCTCAAATTGTCAGAATAGCTAAAAATTATAACCCAAATATATGCTGTTTACAAGAGATTCATCACAAATTAAATAACACAAGTAAGTTGAATGTGAATGAATGGGGAAAAGGTATTCCATTCAAGTAGTAACCAAAAGAGAGCTGGGGTAGCTGTATGAATTCAGACAAAATAGATTTTAAGAAAAAAACTTATAAGGGACAAAAAGGACTCCATATACTGATAAAAGTGTCAATTCAAAGAAGATATAGCAATTAAAAATGTATACGCATCTAGCCACAGAACCCCAAATATATGAAGCAAATAAAGACATATTTGAAGGGAGAAATGACAGTTCTACATTAATAATAGGAGATTTCAATACACCACTTCAAATAATGGATAGAACATGTAGACAGAAAAGTTGAACAATAATAAAAATCAATAATAAAAGCCACATGGTAGATGACAAAGCAGTTCTCAATACATTTGAAAATACTGAACTCATACAATGTACCTTCTCTAACTACAAAAGAATGAAGCTAGAAATCAATAAAAGAGGCAGAACTGAAAAACTAATAAATACTGGAAAATTTTAAAACTCTTATAGAACTATTGGGTCAAACAAGTAATTACAACATAAATGAGAAAATATCTTAAGGTGAATGAAAATGAAAACAACACATAAATTCTATGAGATGTAACAAAGTCATTACTAGACGGAATTTTATAACTCTAAAAGCTTTCAATGTAAAAGGAGAAAATTCTCAATTCAGTGACATAAACTCACTCCTGGATGAATTAGAGAAAAAGAGCCAACTAAGTCCAAAACAAGAAAGAAGAAAGAAAAAATATTAGAATATAGATAAATGAAAGAGAATTAAAAATAATTTTATTAATATTGTTGTTTTATGAACAGATAAATAAAATTGACAAAACTATAGGTAGATAGACAATGAAAAGAAAAGTGAGAAAGCAGATAACTAAAATCAGAAATTAAACTAGAGATGCTGCTTCTGACCCTACAAAAATAAAAAAAGAATTATGAGAAAATACTATGGTCAAATTAGATAATTAAATGAAATGGACAAATTCCTGTAAATGCACAAACTACCTATACTGAGTCAAGAAAAAGTAGATCTCATAAGACTAATAAAAACTATAAAGATCAAAGTAGTAATAACTAACATTCCAATCAAGAAATGTCCAGGAGCAAAGGCTTCACTGGTTAATTTTACCAAATATTCTGGAAGAATTAACACGAATTCTGCCAAACCTCTTCCAAAAAATTTGAAGAGGAGGGAACATGTCCTAACTCATTCTATGAGACAGCATCACTTAATACCAATGTCAGATAAAGATATCACATAAAAAAGAAAAATACAGACCAATGTGCCTCATAAATGTAGATGCAAATTTCTTCAATAAAATGCTAAGAAATGAAATCCAACAACAATTAAAAGAATTGTACACAATGACCAAGAATGCAAGGGTAGTTAAATGGAACAAAATTAATTAATTTAATATATAACCTGAAGAGAAAAAGGTAAAAAGAAGACAATAATCTCAATTGATGCACTGTAGCCTTTTTAGGGTTTTAAATAGACTTCTCAGCATTGCCTTCACTGCATCCTCTAAGTTTAGGTATACTGTATTTTCATTAACCGCAAGATATTTCCTAATTTCTCTTTAACCTATTTAACAGTATGCTGCTTAATTTCCCCATATTTGTAAATTTCCATTTCTCCCTCTGTTATTGATTTCTATCTTTATTCTGTTGTGGTCAGGAAATATACACTGTAGGATTTCAATATTTTTTAATTTATTGAAGCTTATTTTGTGACCCAACATATGGTCTATCCTGGAGAATGATCATATCAGCATTCCAGAAGAATGTGAATTCTGTTTTCATTAGGTGCAGTGTTTTATATATGTCAGTTAGGTCTCAATGCTTTAGTAAAGCATTCAAATCCTGTACTTCCTTCCAGATCTTCTGATGAGATGTTCTATCCATTATTGAGTGGTGTGCTGAAGTCTCCTACTATTAATGTAGGACCACCAATTTCTCACTTCACATCTGTCAGTAGTCGCTATATTTTGGGGCTCTGCTCTTAGGTGCTTCTTCCTGCATAATTGTTATTTCTTTCCATTGACTTGTCCCTTTTGTCAGTATATAATGACCATATTTTACTCATAACTTTTTTTTCTTAATTTGCATATGGGCAGGAGGCACCAGGGATCGAACTCCAGACCTCCAGCATGGCAGGTTGGAGCTCTGCCTGCTGAGCCACGGCAGTCGCCCGGCCACGGCAGCCGCCCTCTCATAACTTTTTTAAGTGCAATTTTTATTGAGATATATTCACACACCATATAATCCATCCAAAGTATACAATTAGTGCTTCACAGTATCATCAAATAGTTGTGCATTCATCACCACAATCAATTTGAGAGCATTTTCATTACTCCAAAAATAGAAATAGAAATATAAAAGAAAATCCACACCATCCCATACCCCTTATCCACCCTATTAGTTTTAACGGATTTATTTACACACCATATAATCCATCCTACATGTACAATCAATGGCTCTTGATATAATCACAGTTATGCATTCACTACCACATCATGACTGCTTTATTTTTTACTTAAAATCTATTTTATCCAATATTACTATGGCCACCCAAGCTCTCTTTGGGTTACTACTTATGTGGTATATTTTTTCCATTCTTTCACCCTCAACCTACTTGTATCTTTGACTTTAAGATGTCTTTTGCAGACTGCATATGGTTGGTGTATGTCCTTTTAAGCATTCACCCAGTCTCTGCCTTTTGCCTGGAGAGTATAATCTACTTACACCTAAAGTCACTATTGATAATACAGGACCTTCTTCTGCCATTTGCTACTTAGCCTTTGTAAGTAATATGCATTTTTGTATCTTTCTTCCATTAAAGCCTACTTTTATATTTATTTGTTTTATAATTTCATACCACATTTTGTATCTTCTCACTTTCAGCTAGATATATATTTTTTCATCTATTTTCCTTATAGTTACCATGGGTTTAAAGTTTAAAATCCTAAAAAAATAGCAATCACGTTAGGTTTGATAAAAACTTAACTTCAATAGCATGCGCATATAGTTTTCCTATACCTCACTTTGCCTCACTTTTTTACTACTTGCTGTCGCTTATATCTTTGTACATTGTATGTATGAAACCATAGATTTATCATTACTTTTTACCCATTTCCATTTTAGCCCCTGCAGGGAGTAAGAAGTTGTGTTATGATTCAAGCAAAATGTTATAATAACTAGCATTTATAATGACCTAAATGGACACCTTTACTGCAGGTCTTTATTTCTTTATGCTGCTTTGCACCACTATCTGGTGCCTTTTTATATTAACCTGAACAATTCCCTTTAGCATTGCTTGTAGTTCAAGTCTAGTTGTGATGAACTCCCTCACCTCTTGGTCATCTGTGAATGTCCTAATATGTCCCTCATTTTTGAAAGAGAGTCTCATAGGATACAAAATTGGCTGAAAATTGTTTTCCTTCTGCACTTTCAGTCTTTGAACTCACTGCCTTTTTGTCTCCATGGTTTTTGATGTGAAATCAGTACACAATTTAATCAGGACTCTCTTGTATATAAGACATTACTTTCTACTTGCAGTTTTCAGAACTATCTCCTTGTCCTTTGTATCTGACAGTGTAATCAATATATGATGGGATGTATTTTTCTTCATATTTATCCTGTTTGGTGTTCTCTGGGCTTCTTAAATGTGTATACTCACATATTTTGCTAAGTTTTGGAAGTTCTCTGTCATGATTTGTTTGACTATTCCTTTCTTTCTTCTCCTTCTGGGACTTTTAATACACATACTGGTGTACTAGATGGTGTCTGATAGGTTTCTTAGGCTATTTTCACTTTTAATATTACTTTTTCCTTCCTTCAGCCAGACTCAATTTGAGTTTTTTGCTTTCAAGTAGGGAAATCACCCTACTTTGCTCTTCTTCAGAGGCATCTTAGTGATTTTTAAATTCTGTTTTTGCAATATATATATGGTTTTCCTTTTTAATGCAATTTTATTGATATATATTCACACACCATATAATCCATAGAAAGTATGCAAACAATGGCTCAGAGTATCATCATATGGTTGTACATTCATCACCACAATCAATTTTAGAACATTTTCATTACTATAAAAAGAGAAATAAAAATTAAAAAGAAGACCCAAAATATCTCATACCACATATCCCCCCAGTATTATTTTTGTCTTTATTTTATTTTATTATTCATCTACATACACTGGATAAAGGGAGTCAGTCACAAGGTTTTTGCAATCACATGGTCACGGGATAAAAGCTATATAGTTATACAATCATTACTGAGACAAAGTTTACTGTATTACAGTTCAAAAATTTCAGGAAATTCCTTCCAGCTATTTGAATGCATTAGAACCTAAAAAGAAATATTTATACAAGGAATCACTAGTCATAATCATTTGTTAAATATTAATTTCTCATTTATACTTCCTCCTTCTCATCTGATCATTCTTTCAATCTCCAGGGATACCTAAGAAATGCCGTTCTAACTTTTTCATGCAGGAAAGAGCTATTGACCTTAAAGGATAGAGGAATGAAACTGGGTGATGTTTTCAGAGAAACTGGTACCTTTGGGTTTCAGAGCTTATCTGGCATAGGAATAATTTGGAGGCCTTAAGTTTCTTTAAAAAATCATACTAAGAAAAAAGTTTATAGAGTCTTAGAGCTCAGGGTACTGTTTAAGGTTTTCAGGAATACCATTGATTAGGGCTTGGCATACTGTGGCAATTTAAAATATCTTGCTGAAGCTTGCATAAAAGCAACCTCTGGAATGACCTTTCAGCACTGTTTGAGATCTCTTAGCCATCTAAGCTTTATTTTGTTTCATTTCTCTTCCCCCTTTTGGTCAAGAAGCATTCTGAATCCCATGATTCCAGGGCCAACCTCATCCCTGCGATGAGCTTGCTGCATGACACTTCTGGGAGTCATGTCCCATGTTGTGGGGGAAGGTAGTGAGTTATTTGCAGAGTTGTCTTAGAGAGAAAAGCCACATATAAGCAACAAAAGAGATTATCTGGGGGTGACATTAGGCTAAGTAGGCTTAGCTTCACCATTGCATAAATAAGCTTCTTAAGAGAAAGTCTCAGGATTGAGAGCTTTACTTATTAAATTGGTAGTCCCTAATGCATGTTAAATTATCAAGAATTTCTCAGGTGGGGAAGTTTAATTGTTCCACATTTTCCCCTACTCCCTCAAAGGGACTTTGCAAATACTTTTTAAAATTTTCCACCCAAAACATTCTGCCCCCAAATACTGTATTGTGATATTACAGTTACTCATACATAATAACATATCTAATTCCCTGTTATACAAGCCATGTATTTATGTTGTTTAAATAAACTGAGTAGACAGGTGCAATTATATAGCATGTTACAGAAAAGTTAATTTTGGACCAATTAAACATCACTTCATTTGGTCTTACCCAAAAATTGATGTTTTAAAATACAGAAAATATAATATTTAACTCTGTATTATGATTTACCTTAGTTCTGACCAGGTCAGTCTCATTTATATCTCTAATTGAAGTCTGATATCTTTTTCAGCTTTTTTAACAGTTGCTGTATGGAGAAATGCTGACTCTCAAGCTGCAGACCTCTAACTCTGAGTCTGTGGTGTCACAGCTTCTTTGCCCACTTACTATCCCCTGATAACCTACTCTCTTAAACTCAATTCTCTCTCCACATCTTCTCCAGCACTTCTATCTTTCTGTTCACTATTTAAACAGTTTTATTAACACACCATACAATTCAACTAGGTATACAGTCAGTGGCTCCTGGTATAATCTCATAGTTATGCAGTCACCACCACACTCTATATGAGAACATATCAATTCTTCTGTGAGGAAAGAAGAAGAGAGAAAAAATGAGAAGCAACAAGAATCCCATACTCCTACATTAAATTTCCCTTTTGTTGACATTTAGCTTTAGTATGTTGCCTTTGTTACAATTAATGAAAGAATATTACAATGATATTGTTAACTATAGAACCTAGTTTGCATTAATTGTATTTTTCAATATGCCATCAGATTTTTAAAATCTTTGAACTGTGACATTCACTTGTTCTCCCTCATGTAAAAATTTTCTTATATTTGGACATTTAATCACCAACCCCTCCATGTGGTGGCAGCCAGGCTCTCCCCAGTCCCCAAGGAGCATGCTGTACCTTCTCAAAGGCCTGAGGGGGCACAACTCTTCCACTGCAATGAGATGGGAGACTCACCCTCTCCGTGTATGTGGGTGGGTCCACTCTCCTGGCCAAGGTTTCTTGGCTTCATACCTGAGCTTCCATGGTTCTCACTCTGCAAACTCCAATTTGTCACTTTGTGTCCCCCTTTGTCCAGATTGGCAGTGGTTTCATTTACACCAACAGTCTCTTCAATCACTCAAAGACTTCTCCATCATTCTCTTCAGAGTTCCTTCAAAATCTTCCCCTTATCCATCAAAAACAAAACAAAACAAAACAAAACAAAACAAAATGCTCCAACATATCTGGTATTTGCAAACTGCAGCAGCTCCCCACTCTTGGAACTAAATCTGTTTTAATCTGCCAAAGCTGCCAGAATACAACACACCAGACATGGATTGGTTTTTAATAAAAGGGGATTTACTTAGTCAAAAACATATAGTTCTTCAGAGGAAAGGCAGTTAACTTTCAACTGAGGTTCTTTGTGACACAGGAAGGCACAGGGTGATCTCTGTTGGCCTTATTTCTCAGTCTCTGGGTTCCAACAACTTTCCTCAGGATGATTCCTTTCTGCATCTCCAAAGGCCTGGGCTGAGCTGTGAGTGCTAAGATGAGGTATGCTGAGCTGCCTGGGCTCTGCTATGTTGAGGTCTCTCATTTAAGCTTCCAACCAATTAAATCAAACATGATTCTTTGCAGGAGGCACACCTCCTAGACAACTGCAGATGTAATCAGCAACAGATGAGCTTCACATGCCATTGTCTCATGTTCACCACAATGAAACTAGGCATCTTCACCTGGCCAAGTTGACACCTGAACCTAACTACCACAACGGCCATTGTAGTAGGTGTAAAATGGCATCTCATTGTGGTTTGGACTTTAATTTCCCTAATATTTAGTGAAGTTAAACATCTATTCATATGCCTTTAATCAAGATGCATTTCTTCTTTTGAAAGTGTCTATCCATGTCTTTTGCCTATTTTAAAATCGGGTTGTTTTTCTTTTTCTTGTTGAGTTGTAGGGTCTCTTTATATGTTCTGGATATTCAACATTTATTTGTTATGTGATTTTGAAATATTGTCTCCCATTTTGTAGGCTGCCATTTCACTTTCCTGGCAAAGTCCTTTGATGTGCAAAAGTATTAACTTTTTTGGAGATCCTATATATCTTTTTTTTAATTTTCTCATGTTTTGCATGTACAGTCGAGGAAACCACTTGCTATCACAAGATAATTAAGATATTTCTTTAGTTTTTCTCCCAAATTTTTATGTCCTTAGCTCTAATGTTTAGGTCTTTGATCCATTTTGAGTTAATTACTGTATAAGATATGAAATAGAGGTCCTCGTTCATTGTTTTGGCTGTGATATCTCATTTTCCAAGCACCATTTGTTGAGGTAGCTATTCTGTCTCAGTTGAATCTTCTTGAAACAGTTTATCAAAAATCAATTGTCCAGATCTGTTCATTGCAAGTGAAGAATACTGATGGTGACTAAGCGTACATATGACTCAGCTGGCTTCACATCAGATCAACTCAGAAGAGTCCTGGGTGAAACTCCATGTGATAGATAAAATGATAAATTTCTTATTTAGCACTGGAGCCACTCTGTCTTAAACTGCTATTCTGGGCCTACCTCCACCCAGACATGTCTATTTATGAGAGTTAATGGTAAAGCCAATTAAAACCTTAACTCCCCCTCTTTTTCTAAGTTTTGAAGACTTTCTCATATCACAACAATTTCTCATTGTCCCTAAATTCCCACCTCCTTTCTAGGAAGGGGTACTCTCCACTCCATGGGGGCCACATTAAGACTAATAAACCCAATGAATATTTACCCTTTCATTTACCCCAAAGCCCCTACTAACTCAAGACCTCTTGGAATTCCTCCAAAAGAGTTCTTAAGCAAGTAAACCAGTCTGTATAAGATAAAGCTATCCTGGGGTGAGCCTGCTAAGTAGCTCCCTGGCCACTAGGCACACATGTTCACAAGCATCAGTGTAACATTCCAAACCTGTGCCTATACCTGCCCTGGAACAAATCACTACACTGAGTGCCCCACCCCATGCCCTTCTCTGTGCTGTACAACCATCCTACAACCACAAGGCCTTAGACTACTGAAAGAAATCAACTCCCAAAGTAAATCCATTCCATCAATATATTTACATGCGACAAAGACAGCAGAAGATCACTAAGCATATCACAATGCAGACAGATGGCCTGCCTAATGACCAAATTGAAACACTAGAGGAAACACAGACATTAGAAGAACTAATCAAAGACGTTCATACAACTCTACTTAATGAAATAAGTGGGATAGTAAATGACATAAAGGAAATCAAGAAGCAGTAAAAGAGCATAAAGAGGAATTTGAAAGAAAAATAGCAGATATCACAGAGATGAAAGATTCTGTTGACCAAATAATAAACAGACTAGAGGCACACACACTAGATTTGAAGAGACAGAAGTAAATAGAAGTGATATAGAAAGCAGGATAATTGACTTCAAAGGCTCAAAACAGCAAAGAGCATAAAGAGACAGAAAAATTTCAATAGAATCTCAGGGAAATTATAGGCAAAGCAAAGTGCACAAATATAAGAATCATTGGTGTCCCAAAAGGAGAAGAGAGGAGTAAAAGGCTAGGAAGAGTGATTGATTATATAATGGAGGAAAACTTCCCAACATCATGAAGGACATAAATATGCAAGGAAAAAAAAAGCCTGACAAACTCCAAACAGAATAAATCCAAATAGGCCTTCCCCAAGACACATACTAATCAGTCTGTCAAATGCTGAAGACAGAAAGAAAATCCTGAAAGCAACAAGAGAAAAACAATATACTACATACAAAGGAAACCAAAAATGGCTGAGTTCAGCTACTCAACTAGCACCCTGGAGGTGAGAAGGCAGTGGTATGATATATTCAAGATCCTGAAAGAGAAAGACTTCCAGACAAAAATTCTGTACCAGCCAAATGACCCCTCAAAACTGAGGGAGAGATTAAAGTTTTCACAGAAAAAAAAAGAAAGAATTTGTTGACAAGAGACTGTCCCTACAATGAATAGTAACAGGAGTTCTGCTGGCTGAAAAACAAAGACAAGAGAGGGAGGTCTGGATGAGGGCACAGAATTGAAGACTGCCCCAAAGGGAAATTTAAAGAATACAAAAAGAAAGCTGTAGGAGTTAAAAGGTTAATGCTTAACTTGAAATTGCAGACTTGGTTCATAAACTATGAGAAAGTGAAGGCATACATTTTGAGAGCATGAAACTTCAATAGAAACTTAGATGTGCAGATAAAGTATAATGACGTGGAAGAGACTTGCTTGAAGGAAAAGAATACTGTAATCTTAGATATATTTTTTCCCTTAAAGTTGTTATTGTACTGCTTGTTTCTTAAGCTTTTGCATGCAAACAACCTTCCACATACTTCTTGCTAGTATATAAATTGTGTATTCAGCTATAATAAACTCGTCTGAAGACTGATGTCTCCAGATCCCCTGATCCCTTTCTCTCTCATTTTACTTTAACATTCCTTAGGGTCATAGCTGTGGCCAAGAGATGGTGACCATGAAGGAACTCTAAGAAAGGACTTCTGCACTTTCATGTTAAAGTATCCAAGGAAATTGCATGTCCCCAGATGCTGAGGATTCACCACAAGAACAGACCTAGGTCATTGTTGTAAGTTTTTTAAAGTAATTTTATAATTTCCTTGTAGCATCAGGGTAATGGGAAATCATGGTGGGAGAATGGAGGAGTATGTTTGTGTGTTGAAAATATTGTTAAAAACTACAGGGTTCTCAATGAAGACTTCAGAGTCACTAGAGCTCTTTTCTTTAGTACAGAAACATTGTTATTGGTTTCAGCCTCAAGGCTGTAATGTTTTAAATCTCAAGTAGTGGAAATTGGTTATGAAGGTTTTGCAGTAAGCATAACAGACAGGGGAAGATATTCCTGTTTCTATAATTCCTAAAAACTGCTCTATTATTATGATAGATTTAAAAGATTGCTTCTTTACCATACCTTTAGCAGAGCAAGATAAAGAAAAATAAATTTCTGAGCTTGTTCTTAATGAGCTGCCTTTATATAAAAATTCATACACACCTAAGTCTGAAAATGTTCAATAGGTACAATGCCATGCCGAACAAAAGTCAGTACTCATTAATGGTTCCTGTGGAATTCTAACAGATTGGTCCCCTAAGGAGTATGCAATTCAGGTTTGTAGTTCTGAACTCAAAGTGCTCTGTTAAGTTACCTTGGTTTAATCTAAATAACTATTCTATTGAAATTTATACCAATGCTACATATAAATCTTGTGACAAGAAATGGGAATGGTAGCCCCATCTCCTTTTGTTAACTTAGATCCTCAACACACAGCAATTTGGAAACTGGCCATGAGTTTATTTCCTATTCATATTTGAAAAAGAAATATATTTTGAGAACTTTAAAACCGAAGATTCTTGTTAAAAACTATATATTGACGTTTCAAATATGCATTAACTAAAGTATTTTAAGTATTTAACATTATTCTAACAAATTTAATTTTGATGGTAATTATATGTGGTAAAATATTTGTTTAAAATAATGACAAATATGAAAAATATAAAAGATGTATTTTTATTAATAGGAAAAAGAGAATAGGTTTATCCTAAGATGAAATGAATAACTGTTACAAAATGAGAAAAATGTAGGACAAAGCCTGAACTAATAATTGCTGAGGGTTTGTAAAAATGGAAATTATGGTCAAAATCAAGGATTTAATGAGTCTAAAATGACAACCTTTTCTTTGACTCAGCCTGTTCTAATGAAAAGATAAAATTTTTTTTCTAGATAATCAATATAAAAACAAAGAGTGTGTTTTATCAAAATAACTTATGTTAACCTTTATCATGTCGTTATCTGTATAAAAAATACTGATTTTCTCCTGGGTATCATTATACTGGCAAAAAACTTTCTTTTCTTGCCCCAAACCAGGTGGCTTAATCTATTAATCTAATTAATATTGCTGTAAATGAATCTATTGCTGGCTTAATAATATTCAAATCATATAAATACCTAAATTCCTTTAAGCCAAAATATTTTAATGCTTTGCCCAGTGTTTATGTAAACTGCATATGTATAAACTAAATTTATCCCAAAATAACCATGGCTTATGTTGGGAGCAAATCATATTTTTGGGCTGAATGCAAGGGAAAAATATACTTATGGAGTCTGTTCTGTTCACCTGATGTTGCCATTACCTGCAACTGATGTTGCTATCACACGACCTTGGTAAGAAATAGTTAAGATGTGCACTCTAGCTGGGAGGACTGGCTATCCTCCCAGAAGGAGGTGTACTTTAAAAAAAGATATCTAGGTCCCTGGAAGCTCCTCTCGGTCCCTAGCCAGTTCCCAGAGGACCCAACTGGGCCCAGTCATATAAGCAAATTGGAATTTGGTCACTATTGTGGGAAAATATCATAAAAACTGCTTGCATTAAATTTAAAATTACCAAAAACACACGGCCAATTATGAAGAATTCTCATTCCTGCATTCCATTTCAATCAATCCAATGAATTCATTTTAAAAAATCTGGTCATTTACTATGGTTACATGCCACTATTGACACTTACTCTGCTTTCATTTTTGCTATCTGCCACTTTAGGGATTCCTAATTATATGTTACAGAACCTATTTGATATTTTACAAGGAGATTCTGATTTATTAAGCAAAAGGCAGTTAACGGCTCCGGCTGAACAAGAATTACAATTAATTGAACAATGCATTCAAAAAGGACAGCTTGTTCAAATAGATCTAGAAAAGCCTGTTGATTTTATTATTTTCTTTACCTTGCAATCTCCCACAGACTTATTTTGGCAAGATGGCATTTTAGAATGGATCTTTTTACCAAACAATCAACAAAAATGTTTAAATACATATCTGCAAGAAAATCATCTCTTTAATAGCCAAAGGTCGCCAAAAATATTATCAATTAAGAGGACACAATCCTAATCGCATAGTGTGTAATCTCACAAAGGAAGAGGTTCAAAGTCTATTTATCTGCAATACCTCTTGGCAAATAGCATTAAGTGATTTTAAAGGACAAATTGATAATCATTTGCCTATTTCAAAATGTTTACAATTTCTAAAAAAAACACAATGGATTTTGCCTAAAATAGTTTGGGCTTTCCCGCTAGAGGGAGCCATTACCATCTTTGCTGATAATAATAATGGACAGGTTGCATATGTCACACCAGAGGAAAACAAAAGTTGGAAAACACCTTATATCTGAGCCCAGTGCACTGAATTAGCAGCTGTAATTCAAGTATTGCAGAATTTTCCACAATCCCTTAATATTGTTTCTGATTCTGAATATGTCTGCCAAACAGTTACTCACATTGAGACAACTTCTTTATTTGAAGGAGATGAATTATCCTGAATGTTTTTACATTTACAAACATTAGTCAGAAGTCAAATTAATCCCCTTTTTATCATGCATATAAGACCTCATACTAATCTTCCGGGTCCTTTGTCATTACAAAATCAGCAGGCTGATACTCTTTGGGGGTAATTCAAGATCCCAGGACATTTCACAAATTGACTCATATCAATAGCAAAGGGCTGTGAAAGAAATTTCCATCTTTATCTAAACAGCAAGCTCAGGACATTGTTTGGACTTGTCCAACCTGTGGACCTTTAAATGCGCCCCCATTTGCATCAGGGGTTAATCCTTGAGGTCAAAAAGCAAATGAATTATGGCAAATGAATGTTACTCATATTTCACATTTTGGTAAAATACAGTATGTACATGTTATCACAGACACCTTTTCTCATTTCATATGGGCCACCGCACAATCTGGAGAATGTTTTTGCCATGTTCGATCACATTTACTTAATGCTTTTGCTGTTATGGGATGCCCTCAGTCTGTAAAAACAGACAATGATCCTGCTTATACAGGGAAGCAATTTTGTAAATCTTGTACTACTTTTCATATTACTCATATCACAGGAATTCCACATAATCCTTCTGGGAAAGGAACTATCGAATGAGCAAATCGGACGCTGAAGTCTATGCTAATAAAACAAGAAGGGAGAGATGATGATCAGGAGGATGATGTTGTGAAAATAAGTACACCTAAAGATCTATTAGCAAAAGCACTGTTTACTTTAAATTTTTTAAACATTTCTGATAATTCATCACAGACTCCTGCAGAACAACATTTAATAATTTGGAAAATAAAAATGATACGACCCAAACAGAACTGAAGCCAATCTATTGGAAAGATGTTAAGGATGATCTATGGAAACCAGGCATGTTATAGGTATGGGGGAGGGGATTTGCTCTTATCATTACAGATGAAGGAACCTCGGTTTGGATTCCCTCAAAAAGAATAAAACCCAGACATGTCGACTCTGATGAAAATAACTAAATGGGTAATGTACGTTATAGGACATATAACTTTAATTGCTGAAGGACAGGGACATAATTATACTTATCAGGCTTATATTCCTATGCCACCTCTGCTGCAGGCCCTAACATAGGCAGATCCTACTTTACCAATATATCTGAATACTAGTTTAGGATTCCCAGGTCCAGTAGATTCAAGGCT
>PVIY010006906.1:0-84861 GCA_004026745.1 Myrmecophaga tridactyla
CAAAAATTCAACAAATGGTGCTGCAATAATGGAATACTCACATAGAAAAAGAATGAAATGTGACCCCACCATGCAGTATACAAAATATACATGTATGAGTTTCCACTTTCAGATAAGATGGAGAAAGCTCACAGTTGTGTCTCCTACTGAATGCTGTTGTAAAACCTGGAAAGATGCATGAAGTAACTATGTGAGCACTCTGAAAATAAATAGCAGCTAGCAGATCAGGGAAGAAGATCAACATTTGAAGTCTCAACACATTGGCAGTACATTTGCTATTTCTTTCCCTCGACTACTGCCGTTGGACATGGGCATAGTTGTGAAATGTGTGGCTGAGCAGTACAAATAAAGTCCAGCTTTCTGATGTGAAGACCAAAAAGGGGAGTCCCAGAGCACTTGAAAGAACTCAGGAGATCAAGGAGAGGAAGGAGCTTGGGATTGAGATCCTGTAACACTGTACACAAATGCCTTAGCGCTCCCCTGAGCTGCATATGCATATATCTGTTCCTAATAAGCATACGGAAAATTTTGAGAGGTGAACAAATAGATAGACCATTGACCAGGTCCCATCCTGCTCGCTCTATGCAGGGTGGATAGTGATAGCATTATAAGTGCTCTGAAAACTAAATGACATTTAGCCTGCAGATCACAGAATATAGATTAGAACTTGTGGTTTGAAACTAATTTTGTCAGTTGTCTGCTAAAACAAAAATATCAGCATCCTCCTTAGGATTTTAACAAGACCCAAAGTCTCATACCATAATATTCAGTTTTCCAGGTTATAATCTACTATTATTCAGTATACAAAGAGACAGGAAGTCTGTTTGGTAAAAAGACAATCAAGAGACACCAAAGTCAAGATGATACAGATGGTAGAATAATTTGATAAGGACTCAAAAATATTTATTGTAAAATGCTTCACTAAGCAGTCACAAGTGTTTTTGCCACTAATGGAAAAATATACAAAGTCTCAGCTAAGGAATGTAAGCTTTAAAGAGAACTGAATGGAAATTTTAGAACTTAAAAAATGTAGTAACTGAAATAAAAAATCATTAGATAGGCAGAAGAAAAATAGGAGAGAATAGAGTAACTTGAAGATAGATCAATAGAAATGATCAATAGGCTAGAGAGAAAAAAGAAAAAACATTAACAGTCTCAGGCACTGTGGGACAACAACAGAAGGTTATAATCATGTCATTATATTCAGAAGCAGAAGAAAAAGAGTGCAGAAAAATTATTTGAAGAAATAATGGCTGAATATTGCCCAAATTTGGTAAAATTCAGTGAACTCCAAAAAAACCCAGGGTAATTCCAAAGAAATCAATGTTCCTTACAGAGGGAAACAATAGTAGCTCCCACCTGGTTTCACTGAACTCTTTGCAGTGAGATGGCTTTTGGTTGTCTTTAATGCTATTGTTATATAGTATCATTTTCCTGAAATAAACTATAACTTTGTAAATATTGACATTTTGTTCCTGGAAGTCTTCTTTAGCAACTTGTAGCTTGACTGCTTTCTCAGTGTATACACTTGGGCTGGTGGAATTTTAAGTGATTTTATTGTCCACGTGTGTATACCAAACTTCAGTTAATGTTCTACTCTGAACATGCTTCAAACTAGAGCAAGTCTTTCACAGAGAATGTTTAAGTTTTAAAGGAAGAATAACTTCCCAAGACAAAATCCATCCATGTACAGTAATAACATCCAATGTTAATTGATTAAACTCCCCAATAAAAGGACACAGATTGGCAGAATGGATAAAAAATATGATCCATCTATATGCTGCTTACCAAAGACTCATTTTAGACCCAAAGATACAAATAGGTTGAAAGTAAGAGGATGGAAAAAGATACTCCATGCAAGCAGTAACCAAAAAAAAAGTTGGCATAGCTATACTAGTATCAGAGAAGACAGACTTTAAATAGCAAAATGTTATAAGTAACAAAGAAGGACACTATATGTTAATGAAAGGGGCAATAAACCAAGAAGAAATAAAAATCATAAATATTTATGTACCTAATTAAGATGCCCCAAAGTACATGAGACAAACACTGGCAAAACTGAAGGAAGTAATAGACATATCTATAATTATAGTAGGAGACTTCAGTACACCACTGTCTTCAGTAGATAGAATGTCTAAACAGAGGATCAATAAAGAAATTAAGAACCTAAATAATATGATAAATGAGCTAGACCTAAGAGACATATACAGAACACTGCACCCCCAAACATCAGGATATGTATTACTCTCAAGTGCCCATGGAACATTTTCCAGGGTAGACCACATGTTATTAAAACATGTCTTAATAAATTATAAATGACTAGAATTATGCAGAGCATTTTCTCTAATCATAATGGAATGAAGCTGGAAATCAATAACAAATGGAGAACTGGGAAATATACAAATATATGGAGGTTACATAAAAAACTCTTAAACAATCTGTATCAAAGAAGAAATAGCCAGGGAGATCAGTAAATATTTTGAGATGAATGAAAACAAGAACACAACATATTAAAACTTATGGGAAGCAGTGACGACAGTGCTCAGAGGGAAATTTACGGTATTAAATGCCTCCAATAAAAAGGCAGAACGAGCTAGAACCATTCAAAGACCTAATTGAACTAAAGAAACTAGAGAAAGAACAACAAAGTAACCCTACAGCAAGCAGAAGAAATAACAAAGATTGAAGTGAAAATAAATGAATTGGAGAATGAAAATAAACAATGGAGAGAATCATTAAAACCAAAAGTTGGTTCTTCGAGAAGATGAATAAAATATGCAAACCCTTAGCAAGGCTGACAAAGAAAAAAAAAGAGAAGATACAAATAACATCAGAAAGGAGAGCAGGTCATTACCTTGGACTCTGAAGAAATAAAGATCATAAGAGGATACTGAGACAACTGTACACCAACAAACTAGACAACTTAGAATAAATGAACAGTTTCCTAAAAACACATGAACATCCAACACTGATGTGAGAAGAAATAGAAGTCCTCAATAAACCAAACAAAAGTAAAGAAATTGAATCAGTCATCGAAAATCTTCCTATAAAGAAAAGCCCATGAATGATAGCTTCACAGCTTAATTTTACTAAGCATTCCAAGAAGAATTAATATCAGTTCTGTTTAAACTCTTCAAAAAAAAAAATTGAAGGAGAGGAAATGCTACCTAACTTATTCTATGAAGCCAAAATCAACCTAATACCAAAGCCTGCTATATATATTACAAGAAAAGAAAACTACAGGCCAATATCTGTGATGAATATAGATGCAAAAATCCTCAACAAAATACTTGCAAATCAATTCCAGCAGACATTAAAAGAATTATGTACTATCATCAAGTGGGTTTGTCCCAGGTATTCAAGGGTGGTTCAACACAAGAAAATCTATTAATGTAATATACTACATTAACGAATTGAAAGGAAAAACGACATGATCATCTTGATTGATGTAGAAAAGGCATTTGCAATATCCAGCATATTTTATTGATAAAAACACTTTGAAAGATAGGAAGAACGAAACTTCCTTAACTTGATAAAGGGCATATATGAAAAACCCACAGCCAACATTGTACTTAATGGTGAGAGACTGAAAACTTTCCCTCTAAGACCTGGAACAAGGCAAGAATGTCCACTGTCAGTGCTGCTATTCAACATTAGAAGTTCTAGCTAAAGCAATTAGGCAAGTAAAAGAAATAAAAGGCATCCAAATCAGAAAGGGAGAAATAAAACTTTCACTATTTTCAGACAACATGATCCTTTTATTTAGAAAGACCTGTAAATCTATGACAAAGCTACTTGAGCTAATATACAAGTTCAGCAGAGTGGCAGGATACATGATCAATATGCAAAATTTAGCAGTGTTTCTATACACTAGTAATGAGCTATCTGAGGAGGTAATCAAGAAAAAAATTTCAATTTATAATAGCAACTAAAAAAATAAAATATCTCAGAATAAACCTAATCAGGGATGTAAAGGACCTATACAAGAAAACTATAAAACATTGCTAAGAGAAATCAAAGAAGACCTAAACACAGAAAGATATTCTGTGTTCTTGGATTGGAAGGCTAAATGTAATTAAGGTATCATTTCTGCCCAAACTGATCTACAGATTCAATTTAATACCAATCAAAATTCCAACAGCCTACTTTGCTGAAATGGAAAAGCTAATTATCAAATTTATTTGGAAAGGGAAAGGGGTCTTGAATAGCCAAAACATCTTGAAAAAGAAGAATGAGGTGGGAGGACTCCTGCTTTCTGACTTTAAAGCATATTATAAAGCCACAGTGGTCAAAACAGCATGACACTGGCATAAAGATAGACCCACTGATTAATGGAATTGAATTGAGAGTTCAGAAACAGACCTTTAGATCTATGGTCAATTGATTTTTTTTTTTTTTTTTGCATGGGCAGGCACCGGGAATTGAACCCGGGTCTCTGGCATGTCAGGCGAGAACTCTGCCTGCTGAGCCACCATGGCCCACCCATCAGTTGGTTTTTAACAAGGGTCCCAGGTCTACTTGTGCTACTCTGAAATTGTTGTGCACCCCAGATCAGCCATGTTATTTAATCCTGATTGAATATTGTTGGGTGGGATCTTTTTTATTAAGTTGCTTCCATGGAGATTTTCATCCACTTGTGGGTGAGACCTTTTCATTAGGTGGTTTCCATGGAGATGTGGGGTTACTTACTGCAGTCCTTTAAGAGTGAACAATTTTGGAAAAAGTTTCAGAGTTGACACAGAAAAAAGAGACCTTTGGAGGTGCAGAAGGAAAATACCCCTGCAGAAGCCTTTTGAAATGAGAAGCTGAGAGAGAAAGGTAACAGATGTCTCCATGTGCCTTCCCAGCTGATGGAGAAACCTTAAACATCATTGGCCTTTTCTTCAGTCAAGGTATCTTTCTCTGAATGCCTTAGTTTGAACATCTTTATGGCCTTGGAACTGTAAACTTGTAACTTAATAAATTCCCTTTATAAAAGCCATTCCATTTCTGGTGTATTACATTCTGTCAGCTTTAACAAATGAAAACACCACTCAGCTGTGATAGAACAGTCTTTTCAAGAAATGGTGTTAGGAGAACTGGATACCTATATCCAAAAGAATGAAAGAGGGCACCTATGTCACTCCCTATATAAAAATTAACTCAAAATGGGTCAAATACCTAGATATGTTACAGTACCATAAAACTCCTAGAAGAAAATATAGGTAGACATCTGCAAGATCTAGAGATAGGCAGAAGATTCCTAGATCCTACACCCAAAGTACAATGAAAGAAACAAATAGATAAGTGGGCCCTCTTCAAAATCGAATACTCTGTACTTAAAGGACTTTGTCAAAAGGGTGAAAAGAATCAAACTCAATGGCAGAATATATTTGGAAGCCACATATTTGATAAGGGTTTGATATCTAGAATATACAAAGAAATCCTACAACTCAACAATACAAAGACAACCCAATTAAAAAACAGACAAAAGACAGGAATAGACATTTGTCCAATGAAAATTAATGACTAAAAAATACATGAAATGATGCTCATTTTCACTATTTAGGGAAATGCAAATCAAAACTACAGTGAGGTGTCATTTCACACCTATTAGTATGCCACTATTAAAGAAACAAAAAACTACAAGTGTTGGGAGAATGTGGAGAAATAGGAACAGTTAGCTGCTGGTGGGAATGTAAAATGGCACAGCTGCTGTGGAGAACATTTTTGCATTTCCTCATAATGCTAAGTATAGAGTTGTCCTCAATCTGGTAATATTGCTACTAGGTATATACCCAGAAGAACTGAAAGCAGGGGTGAACAGATATATGAACTTCAGTGTTCATAACAGCATTATCCACAACTGCTACAAGATGGAAACAGTCCAAGTGTCCATCAACTGATGAATGGATAAACAAAATGTGCCTTCCCATCTGAGAGAGAAACCTTGAACATAATTGGCCTTATCTTTGGTCAAGGTATGTTTCTCTGGATGCCTTAGTTTGAACATTTTTATGGCTTTTGAACTGTACTTATTCACTATATATGTGCGATGGAATATCATTCAGCAGTAAAAAGGAATGAAGTCCTGAAGCATGCAGCAATAATGGACAAACCTATGTTGAGTGAAATAAATCAGACACAAAAGGGCAGATATGATGTGATCTCACTAATATGACTAATTGTACTATATGAACTCATAGATGTAGAATCATTAATAGGAGATAGAATGAAGCTAGACAGTGGGTGGTGGTGGTTAAGATATGCAAAATTTTTAACTAGGTTGAATTTAAATGAGTAGAAATGAAAAAAAAAGATGTAGCTCATTATTGTGAGTATAACTAACTGTGCTTAATTGTGTGTGAATTAGTGGATAGGGGAAGTTTAGAGTTATGTATGTCACCAGAAGGAAAGCCAGATGTTTAAACATGTGACTCTATAACCCAGTAAATCTTGTGGTGAATGATGACTGTAATTAACAGTACAAATTAAAAAAAAATTTCTTCATGAACTAAAACAAATGTACGGAACTATTACAAGGAGTTAATAATAGAGTAGTATATGTGAAAAACGTATTTATTTTGAACTATGGACTATAGTTAACTGTAATATCTTAATATTTTTTCATCAACGGTACCAAATGCTAGGGATCATTGATGGCGGTGGAGTGGGGAATAAGGGATATGGGATGTTTTGGGTTTTTTCTTTTCCTTTTTTTCTTCCTGAACCAATGATAATGTTCTAAAATTGATTGTGGTGGTGAATGCATAGCCATGAGCATGGATTGTCTGCTGTGTGATTATAACTCAATAAAACTGCATTGAAGAAGATAAAAGGGACAAAAGCTTTATTGGAAAGTAACAAAATACATTTTTGGCTGAAATGTTAACTCTTATTTAGAGAAAATTCTCAACTTAAAATGCCTAATGGTATAATCTAAATCCAATTAAATCATGACCATGCCTGATGGTCATGGAGATGACCTTCTTGAAGCGATCATTTTCGTGAGAACCTGCAGTGGGGAACACAATTGAATGATAGTCTCCAGCCACATCTGTCACTGTGACTACTGAGGCCAGCGTATTCCCAGACTGTTCCTATCCAGTGGTTGTCCATGGTACAGTATTTGTGACAGTCATTCCTGCCTAATGCAGGATTCCTCTAATGCCCTTGGAACATAATAAAATTTAACCAAATTTTGGGCCACAATGCTAATCTTAGTAAATTACAAATAAACGAATGTATGAATAAATAGTGTAGTGCAATTCTCTGATGTTAATATAATATCATTAAAATAAATAATAGAATTAGGAAAAAACCCCAGAAGATATATAGAATAACATTCCCTCTATGTTAAATAATTCTTGAATTGAAAAGGAAAGCAAAATGGTAAAAATATCTAAAACCTAATGAAGAAAAATGATATGAACTATGAGATCAGCTAAAGTTAATTAGTATGACTGATAATTGCATTAATGAATAATTACTTAATAACTTCATTACAAGCAAGATAGAATGCAAAGAACTGCCTCAGTTGAAAATGTTCAGGGTGGGCCACGGTGGCTCAGCAGGCAGAGTTCTTGCCTGCCATGCCAGAGGACCCGGGTTTGATTCCCGGTGCCTGCCCATGTAAAAAAAAAAAAAAAAAAAAAAAAAAAAAAAAAAAAAAAAAAAAAAAAAAAAAAAAAAAAAAAAAAAAAAAAAAAAAAAAAAAAAAAAAAAAAAAAAAAAAAAAAAAAAAAAAAAAAAAAAAAAAAAAAAATTCAAATGAAGAACATTTAAAAAGACAACAAAATGAAAGTAGAAGGAAAGAACTAACAAAGATAAAAGAAGAAATTAGAATACAAAGAATACAAATAATGTATTCAAGAGCTGATTATTTGAAAAACAAGACAAAATGATAAATTATTTGCTAATCCAATAAAGTATATTTAAAAAGATTAAAAATGTAAGGATGGCAACCTGATATAAATATTTCTCATGTTCATTTCCCCTCAAAATTAACCTGTCTGCTCCTCCTGAGCATTTGTGGATGGCTGGCGGTTGGCTGCACATGAGACCTTGATCCGTGAGAGAGGGCTAATGGGCAGAAGTTGCCTAAAACCTTGTTACATGTGAGTGAGGTGATCGTGTGGAGAAGGGCCAGAATCAGTACTCAGACAAGATTTTGTTCTTGATTCTTAGGCTAAGACCAACGTAGACCCCAAAACATCTAATCTGGCCCCTAAATCATTGAGGAGAAACTGAGCAGTGAAGTGGAGACTCCTATGTCTGGATTACAAAACAGGCATCAAGGTAAACTACTGATTGTGACAGAAACAATTTAAACAGAAAACAGATTGAGCTTCAACAGAATTCAAATGCAATAGAGAAAAAGGCTCCCTGTAATTTTATATGTTTTTAAATTTAATAAAACGTTAGTTTTGAATGAAATTATTTAGAAGATATATTGAAGAAAAGGATGATTAATGTTGAGACCCAAATTTGTGGCAGACTCAAAGCATGTAGAAAATTTATGAGAAAAATGTTTAAATAATTGAATAAAATAGTGAAAAAATACATTATAAAATAATGAAAGTAATAAAATATGAAATGTAACTACTAGGATTCTAGCAATAGAAATAGGAACAGATTAAGGAGAGGCAATAATGAAAAATTATTAAAAGACAATTTTACTCAGACGAAGAAAGACAAAAATTCGGCAGTTTCCATAATACAACTCATTTATGAGTTTATAAGTTCAATTCGTATAGTTGAAGAAAAATAAAACAAAATGATATGCTGTTCTCATATGCTACCCCAGCTTTAGACCATGGTAGAATAAGAATTGTAGTGTGATTAGAATTTTAAAAATTTTGGACATTTTGAGAGTTTAGAATATGTATATAGGAATTGGGGTAAGGTAAATAAAAGTTGAAAAAGTGCAATGGTAATGAACATAGCTGTTTCTCTGCAGCTACTATTACCTATTCTTTCAGCAATATTACCAGTTCTTCTTTGAGAATTCAGTTCAAATCCCCTCTTCTACCCATATACTTGGATGGGACTTCACTGTGTCTCAGGAAAGGAGCATGGGACCCAGTCCTAAAACTTTCAGTGTATTACATTTTGCTGGTTACAGTGATTGTTTGGGGTTTTAAGTAGGACTCCATCAAAATCATCAAAAGGCAATGAAACTTTTGCTGGAAATGCTAGGGTGGAGGTATTGTACTTTTACTTTGGGCTTGAACCGTTCAAGTTTATGAGATCTTGTGCTCTTGTATTTTTTAGCCATAATAGGTCTATCTGATAGTGGCATTAATGGGGAAAGAGAAAAACTGAAAAATGTATAGAAAGAATATGGATCCTGGTGACATTTTAAAAATCTTAATAAAGCCATTAGAATTCTATCTCTGTAATTTTTCTTTTCTTGAGTTATTAACCCTTATTTGGTATATGCACTTTTGGGTTGGCATCTACCAGAAGTTACCCACAGATATTAATTTATATGTGATAGGAAAAAAGGAAACATAGTTATAAAACCTCAGGCATACTCCAGAAACTTTGGACAATAGAATTTGATAATAAATAGATGATTCATGATAGAAATCTGAAATTATCAAATATATTTTATCCCACAATCTCAATTTATTATGTACCCAATGTATATGTAGTGCATTAATAACCATACGTAATATATAATTAAGGAAAAGGCACATTTTTGTTTATGGGATCTAGGATATGAAATTGAATTTGATTCTGAAATGTGGAGCAAATGAAAAGTGAAGTAAAGGTACAGTGGTGTGGGCCCATATCTTTTAGTTACAGTATGAATTCAACATATACACAATTCTTATTTATTTTACTCTTAAATGGGTGATGGGAAGGTAGAATTTGGAGCTTACTATGTTGACTCAGAATTAAGGCCCTTATAGAATCCTGTGATTAACAGATGTCAGCAAGAGGGTCAAGTGGAGTAGAATATGTTGAAGGATGGATGCTGGGAACCAGAGAGCATGGATTACTTGCCAATATCCTGTTCAGTTCTATGGAGGATAATGTCGGCTCTAATCATACATAGTTGATGTATGAATATAAAAATAATTGTGGAGCTTCAAATTTTTCTAATTGAATACCAACATGATAATTCCTCCTTGGTAAGAGTTCGTTTACCTGTGTGATGCCCATAAATGTGTTTATTATATGAGGTCAAGCCACACCATGCAATAGTGTAAAAATCTGGAATCATGATTTCTAACCTTGCTTCCACTATTGATACACTATTTGACATTAGTCTCTATTCTCTTACTTGCATGCAAAATGCAGATAAAAGTTCCAGGCATTTTTATGAGAAGAAAATATTTGCAATATGGGTTAAGAAATGTGAGCTATGTAGATTGTAATTATTATTATGAATTATTGTTTTATATCAGTACAATAATTTAAACATTTATGGAAAGTGCTAAGTAATTTTTTCTATAAATACAAGTAATATTTTTCTATAAATAATGTACTGTGACAATTTGCTGTAGTGATTACAGAAACACAGTATTTTCTCATAAGACTTTTAATCTCTCTTTAAAGGGAAAATAGCTCATTTGTTTCACATTACCCTTTATTTCAGAGCAGAAACAGCTGGCTTATCAGTGTAGCTAAAGAATGATGTCATAACATAGAGAACTACTCTGTACATTATATAAAATGAGAAACAGTCATTTAACTTTAGAATTTTAATTCTGGAAGGCACTCTTCAGCTCATTTTGTTAAACCTTTTAGTTTCTACATTAGGATATGAAGGATGAAAGGAGATTTAGTGGTTTGTTATAGTTCTTTCAGATATTGGTTCCAATCTGAATTTTTTTCCACTGCAAAGTATAGGTAAATCACATTCTAAATTCATTGTCTACCAATATTTAGTGATACTTGGGCTCAATTTTATGGAAGGCTAAATAAAATGCTCAGAATTTGATGACATCCCATAGTCACTTTGGATATATATATATGTCTTTTGGCAGAGATTTTCCAAAATTTTTCTGCTGCAATTTTCATGTGATTGTATCATCAATGGTCTGTCAGTGTACCATGGTTTAAGTAAAAGCTGCTTCAGAATTGCAGTATTTTTTAGACAACTAAAATCCAGCAGCTTAATTTGGCAAAAATCATAGTTGGGCAAGCTACATTTCAGAATACTATCATTGTGTCACCAAGACCTGATTCTAATTTTTTTTTTTTTACAATATTCATTTACAATGTGAAACTGAATGTTTTATAGAATGGCATCAATTAGGGCTTAGTTGTAGATGTCAGAAACTATGCTAACCAGCGTTAAGCAGAAAGACAATAATTTTTTTTTACTGTTTCAAGATTATAAGTGTATTATTTCCAAAGTCCTGAATATTTAAAAATTTGATAGTGTGGAAGAGGGCAAGAATTAAAGGGACTAGATGAGGGAAGGATGGTAGGAAGAATGGAAGGAAGGAAGGAAAGAAGCATGTAGGAGTAGTTAGTGGTGTCTCTCCCATGTTTTTTTTAACTTGATCTTCAAACTGTACCCCAACTGTGTAAGTGTTGTAGCTAACTGGAGAGTCCTTGGATGGCTGGATCCTTACTGGCTGATATATGAGAATATACTGCCCTTCCCGGAGGGTACAAGAAGGAGTCCAACTCCCTTTTTTTGAGGTAGGCTGAGGGGAGAATATGGTTAAAGCATTGTAAGCTTGCTCTGTGTTTGCATGTCCTCAAGCAGTGGTTTTCTTGTGTGTTTGCTTGTCTGTCAACTTGAGAGCTGAAAACAGCTTAAGATGTTTGCTTTGTTGTGTCATTTGCAGATCTGTCTGCTTTGCTTATCTGTGGCATTTGCTTATCTGGAACATATCCTCCTACTCGTGGGAAAATTCCTGCTTTGTTCTTAAAATTAATGATACCTCCTCAAGGCAAAGAGGAATCTCCCTTGGTGTTCAATGGATAGCTTAACTCCAAATAGCCCCTTTACCCAATAAATAGCTAGCAGAAAATAAACTTGGGACTCTGACTCTCTCTTGGGACAGAGACTTCCTTGCTTTCTGACTTTGTGTCAAAGGTTTTTTCTTCTCATGCTGATTCTTTGTGGGACAAAGAATAACTGCCATAGGTGGTGTAGCCCACAGTAGGCTAACCTACCAGTGTGATTTATCCTCTAGGCCAGACTTTTACCTGGGACAGCTCTTTTCCTTTTCCTCTCTTGCTTCCTTACATCCCATATAGGAGTTTCCTGAAGAGATTTTCCTCAGTAGATCATGTGTGCCTGAATCACTGTCTCAGACCTTGCTTCTAGGGAATCCAACTTATCCTACTTAAGATAATGGAAGAAAAAGAATAGGATAAAACGTACAACCAACCAACCAATAAGCAAGCAAACTTTCAGTCTTGAGAAACTTTTATGAGACTATTAATCCCCGTCAAATTATATTACCTGACTTTATCTTCCAAACTAATTTACTAATAAACCTATTTCCTCTCCACCCATGCTTTTTATTCTCCACTGAAAATGCAGTGCAACCTAACATTTGTAGCAAACACACTGAGTTCCGTCTCACTGTCAAATGTAAATATACCATGACACTCAGGCAGTGGAGAAGGAACTAGAGATAGAATAAACTTGATATCCTTGTTGAAACATATCGATTTCATTTGTAAGGATTAGTGTTAGAATAAATGAAGATTGTTTTTAGTTTATCCAGTGGATATGAATAAATTCAATGAAACTTGTCATGCAAGAAGAATGAAAAAATTAGAGGTGTACAGAGAGTATTTTCACAGACAAATGGTATTCATGCTGCTTAACAAAAGGAAACCAGAAAGCACATATCTAACATGTTGAAGCATTACCTGACATACAGAGGACATTTACCATGCTTGTTCCAATAAGTGGAGAAGCAATATAGTTTGATCACTTTAACCATTAATTTCATCCTTCATTTCACTATTCTTAAAATTTCAGCTGCTAATATGCAAGGAATAAATAAATTGATTTAAGTTTTATTTCCAAGCCCATATTATTAGAAATATTTTTTAAAAGGAAATCAAATGGCCTGTATTCTTGCTTCTGAAACTCTAAGATTTCCTGAGGCTATAGCACTGAATACCAATCTGTAGATAACATGTCACAGTACTTTTTTATTCCCCACAAGAGTATAAGACAAGCTGATACCAAAAGAGGAGAGTAATGAGGTACAAAATTATGGGGCTGACTCTTTAGAAAAGCTATTAAACATGTTAAACAAGTTACAGTATCCTAACAAATGCAAGTTTAAGCAAATCTGATCTGGGAGGTAAGGCTATAGCATCCATGGCTTCTACAACTCTGGGAATGGTTTAATCCATATGTGAAATGACTATCTCTTTTAACTCTCCTCTATTTTCTAGTAATTCTTCTGTACCTGCATGAAATCTTCAGTTGGCTCCATACTTTCATAGTTCTTTTAGGTATCAAAAAATTCTCAGCTCCTTCCAAATCATAAAAAAAGACTCATTCCAATGATTAAAATATCTGGTCCCTTATAAAAGGCAAAATGATAAACTTAATTATCAGATAAATCGTCTTTCTTCCATTGTTCAGGCTTGTTTCAGCTGGAAGTTTGCATTATGGGTGGACATAGCTGATATCTTTTCTTCTATATTTTTCTACACTTCCGCTCTTTCTGTCCCGCTCACTGGACTGATGCTGCTCTGCCAGGATGGGGCAATGGGAGGGAGAAAGAAAAGGGGTAGGAAAATTCTTATATAACCAGTTCAGGTATTATCTAAATTGGTTTCCTCTGGTATTGGCTGTTATTAAAATTACTCTCCTATGAATGTTTAATGTGCTACTCCATGATTTTCCAGAAGGTCTGTCCACATGGGTAGTAATTCTTCAGTTGTTCTTTTATGATTCCCACACAGCTGTATACTTTTAGCCTTCGTCTGGTGAGATTGATTTCTCTCTTACAGGAAACGCTCTTGGGAGGGATTCAAAACCTCTTCAGACCAGCTCTGTTTTCCATGTGACCTATACCTTTTTCTTGTGAAACCTGCCCCTTTACCCACTGTCAGCTCTCTATTCTGCTGCTAAAACTGCTTTATGCAGTTTCTTGTCCTTTGTCAAATCACACTTGAGTTCGAGACTAAACCTTGTGTCCCAAAGCTCCAGGGGATATATGCCAAACCCTCATAAAATGGTCTTCAAGCCCTGCTCAAATTACTTGAAACCAAGGGAAACTCCTAACATGACCCTACCTACCTCATCCAGCTCACTAGCAACTGTGTTCAAAGAAATCCTCTTCCTATTTTCCAATGTATGCATGTCTGTCCAACTCTTTTTAAAGGTCAGTAATGAGGGCAGGACACAGTTCTTGCCTGCCATGCCAGAGACCCAGGTTCGATTTCTTGTGCCTGCCCATGCCAAAAAAAAAAAAAGAAAGTCAGTGATGAGTGAAAAATCTAAGGCTAACAAAACTGATTCACAGGTATCTTTTTTGTAAATCCTATTTAGGTAGTATAGTACTTCTCATGGGAATATGAAAATAGTTGGCAAGTACTGTCCTGGACCTCAGTGGAAACTGACACAAAAGCAGCCCTATTCAACGAGCAATAACTATGGTCAGACTTGTGGAAGCTAGAAAGTGCACAACTGATGGCTAAATCCATAGAAAATGAGCACTGGGCCCTGAAGGTGGTATGTCTGGATAAAGCAAAATATTAATATATCAGTCAAATAGGCTGATGCTCAAGGCAGGATTACAGTGCAAAAGAGGTGGTGCACTTAAGATTTCACAGCAAAAATTAGATTAGCACCCTGAGCAAATTTAGCAGATCTTGGAGGGAAAAAACAGCAAGTTGCTTTTGGCACTATATTACTTGGACTTTCTCCCTGGTATTAACAACACATATGTTGAGAACCTCTGTCACTGTGCTAGGTGGAGACTGTGGAGCCTAGTCTAGAGCAACATCTCTGAGTGTAGGCAGGTATGAATGATATTATTGCTGCTGTTTTGTCCTTACTTTCCTTGACTCTTTTCTTTTTGACTCTGTCATATTTTTAAGTATGTCTAGTTTAGAAAGAGCAAGACAGGAGCTGACAGAACTGGTTAGACAGGCAAATTTTGACACTTGTTAAAACTTAGATAATATTTGAATAAAATCTAGAAACAAAATGAGAAACTGAGTTATTAGAGAATATAAATTTCTAGTGCTCTCATTTGTTTGAATAGTTAAAAATTTTTCAAATTATTTTAATTATAATTAAATCATAAAATAATATTGGAGTTTATTTGCTTTCTCAAGAATCTCTGGCATTAAGAGGAAAAATGCTTTCTTGTCATAGCTATCTTTGATTTCATTCTATCCTGTTTTAGTGTGTGCTTTATTTCTAGACCAGCCCATGGCAGAAGGCCAACTGTAATCTGAAAGAGATCGGACTTTGGTGTATTAAGAATATATATTCTGGGGTGACAGCATTAACATGGCAATATAAACAGTTACTGAGAATCTCTCCTCAGAGGTTCAATGAAGAAAAAGGGCAATCTGACCTGTACAGAACTCTAGAGGAAGATATAGACCGGAGAAGGACCCAACAAATGCTGAATTGAAGAAAGAGAAAAATGTCAGGTAGAAAACTTTTATCCTGGGAAAGCTGGTCCTCTCTCTACCCCCTCACTTAGTCTCACACACGGCACAGGAAGGACACAGAAAGAGCAGCAGGGATCCCTCCCACCAGGAACAGATATTATAAATTCTCTCACAGCAGCGAGACAGACCCCACTGCTTGGAGACCCAGAGTGTAAAAGAGGACATTTCAAGGCCCAGGTCAGTGAGGGACAAGAGTCTGAGTAAATGTGATCAGAGGCTGTGTTTCCAGCTGTTCTAGTTTGCTAGCTGCCGGAATGCAATATACCAGAATGGCTTTTAAAAAGGGGAATTTAATAAGTTGCTAGTTTACAATTGTAAGGCCAAGAAAATATCCCAATTAAAACAACTCTATAGAAATGTCCAATTTAAGTTATCCAGGGAAAGATACCTTGGTTCAAGAAGGCTGATGAAGTTCAGGGTTTCTCTCTCAAGTGGAAGGGCACATGGCCAACATAGTCAGAGTTTCTCTCTCATCTGGAAAGGTACATGCTGAACAGCATTATCTGCTAGCTTCTTCTCCTGGCTTCATGTTTCATGAAGCTCCCTGGGAGGGAGCTTCTTCATCTCCAAAGGTCACTGGCTAGTGGGCTCTCTGCTTCTCGTGGCTATGTTGTTCTGCTCTGGCTCTTTCTGAATCTCTTTCATTCCCCAAAATGTTTCCTCTTTTATAGGACTTCAGAAACTTAGCAAGACCCACTCAAATGGGTGGAGACACACCTCTCCCTAATCCAATTTAACAACCACTCTTGATTGGGTTACATCTTCAGGGAGATGATCTAATTACATACGTATTGAATAGGGATTATCCTGCCTTTATGAAATGGAATTTTGATTAAACATGGCTTTTCTAGGGGACATACATCCTTTCAAACCAGCACACCAGCCCAGGAAACCTTTCTTTTCATCTGTAGGAAATGACAATGGGTGGCATGGTCCCTGAGGACTGGCTGAAGACTGGGGAAGTCCTCTGCCACAAATAAAGTGGGGGACACAGGCCCATACTGAGCCATATTTGGCTGGCAAATGAAGGGTAAACCCACAGTTTAGACCTACTAGGTGAGACGCAGCCTGGACTATGAGGCAGACAGCTTCTGAGGATGATTACATTATCAAGCAGCACCATCTTCTGGGCAGAACGAAAGTACACGGGAATTGAAGGACTTCAAGGATTCTCAAGAAAATATCTCAGACACACTGGAGTTGGTCTAGATACCGTGGACAGGAATGTTGGCCCTGTTTTGGTGGAGCAGTACACATGAACAGCTGTTAAAGTAGTGCCCTAAAACAAACCCAGGTCTTGTGGGCCAGTGAAAAACACCACTGGGAGACAGCAGACTTGTTTTGCCCAGAAATGGAGACCTTGCTGTGGTGCTCAATGCCTACCTTCCATCAATGGGCAGGCCATTATGGGCACTTGTTTTTTGGGGAGATTGGGGGCAGACCCAGTCTGACAACTGGAAGGCAAGAGAGACAATAGACAGAGAACAGTCCTAACCAAGAAGAAAACCCTAGGCAAAAGAGAAAATGACATCCAGGATAAACTAAGCAAGAAATTTGTATGTCTAGACACCACAAAAAATCATGACTCATACCAGGAAGCATGACAATATGGCCCAACCAAAGGAACAAACTAACACCTCAACTGAGATACAGGAGTTGAAACATCTGATTAAAGACGTGCAAACAGATCCTCCAACTCAAATCAATGAGTTGAAGAAAGATGTGGCAAAAGAGATGAAAGATAAAAAGAAGACACAGGGGGTCCATATAGAATAATTCAAAAGCTTGAAAAAACAAGTGGCATAACTTACAGAAATGAAATGCACAACAGAAGAGATGAAAAATACAATGGAGACATGGAGCAGCAGATTTGAAGAGGCAAAAGAAAGAAAGATAGGGTATCTGAAATCCTACATACAGAAGAACAGATAGGGAAAAGAATGGAAAAATATGAGCAGTATTTGTGGGAATTGAATGACAATATGAAGTGCATGAATATATATGCATGCATGTCCCAGAAGGAGAAGAGGAGGGAAAAAGGAAAGAAAGGATAGTGAAGGAAATAATCACTGAAAATTTCCCAGTTCTCATGAAAGACAAAATTACAGATCCAAATAGGCCATGAAGGGCAGCATGCCCCAAACAGAATAAATCCAAATAGACCTACTCCAAGACACTTACTAATCAGATTGTCAAATGTCAAAGATGAAGAGAGAATTGAAAGCAGCAAGAGAAAAGCAATCTATTGCATATGAGGGAAGCTCTAGAAGACTAAGTATGGATGGATCTCTTAGCAGAAACCATGGAGACAAAAAGGCAGTGATATGATGTATTTAAGATCCTGAAAGAGAAAAATTATCAACCAAGAATTTTATATCTGGCAAACTGTCCTTCGAAAATGAGGGAAAGTTTATTTATACAGTTTGTGAGCAAGAGACCCGCTTTATAAAAAATACTAAGGGAATGCTACAGGGAGATATGAAGAGGCAGGAGAGAGGTTTGGAAAAGAGTGCAGAAATGAGATTAGCAATAAGGGTAACTAAGAGGGTAAAAAGTGAGGAAAAAAGTAATATATGATAGGGCGGTGTGATGGGGGCTCAGTGGCAGAATTCTTACCTGTCATGCCGGAGACCTGGGTTCGATTCCCAGTGCTTGCCATGCAAAAAAATAAATAAATAAATAAAAAATAAATAACATATGATAGATAAAATCTAAAACAAAAAATGAAGTACTGCCTTTTCAATAATAACATTAAATGTTAGTGGATTTAACTCCCCAATCAAAAGGTATACATTGGCAGAATAAATTAAAAAAAAAAACAGGCTCCATCTATATGTTGTCTACAAGAGACTTGGTAAAGACCCAAGGATAAGAACAGGTTGAAAGTGAAAAGTTTGAAAAAGATATTTAATGGAAACAACAAACAGAAAGGAGTATCAGTTAGAAACGATATTAATTTCAGACAAATTAGACTTCAAATGTAAAGCAATTAAAAGAGACAGAGAATGACACTGTATATTAATAAAAGGGACAGTTGAACAGGAAGACATAGCAATCAGAATTATCTGTGCCCCAAAACACTTGAGGCAAACATGACACTGAAGAGAGAAGTAGATACTTTTTCAGTAACAGTTGGAGACTTCCATACACCACTCTCAACAATGGATAGAGCATCTAGAGAGAGAAGCAATAAGGAAACAGAGATCTTGAATAATACGATAAAAGAACTAGACTTAAAAGGCATTTACAGAACATTGTACCCAAAACAGCAGGATATACATTTTTCTTAAGTGCTCATGGATCGTTCTCCAGGATAGACCACATGTTGAGGCACAAAGGAAGTCTCAATAAATTTGAAAAGATCAAAATTATACAAAGCACATTCAGTGGTATGAAGTTAGAAATCAATAACAGACAGAAGGCTGGAAAATTCTCAAATACATGGAGGCTGAACAACACATTCTTATATAATTGCTGGGTCAAGGAAGAAATTACAAAAGAAATCAGTAAATATCTTGAGGCAAATAAAAATGAGAACACAACGTATCAAAACTTATGGAATATAGGAAAGGCTGCGAGGGAAATTGTGGTAGATTCAGTTGTCAGCTTGGCTGGGTGAAGGCACCTAGTTCTGTTGTTGTGGACATGAGCCAATGGTACGTGAACCTCATCTGTTGCTGATTACATCTGCAGTCGGCTAGGAGGCGTGGCTGCTGCAATGAATGATGTTTGACTTAATTGGCTGGTGCTTAAATGAGAGAGCTCAACGTAGCACAGCCCAAGCAGCTCAGCATATCTCATCTCAGCACTCGCAGCTCAGTCTAGGTCCTTGGAGAAATCACCCTGGGGAAAGTTGTTGGAACCCAGAGGCCTGGAGAGAAGGCCAGCAGAGATCACCCTGTGCCTTCCCACGTAAGAAAGAACCTCAGTCGAAAGTTAGCTGCCTTTCCTCTGAAGAACTAACGAAATAAATCCCCTTTTATTAAAAGTCAGTACATCTCTGGTGTGTTGCATTCCGGCCTCTAACAAACTAGAACAGAAATTTATTGTCCTAAACACCTATATTAAAAAAGAAGAATGAGCAGTAATCAAGGAATTAACTGCCCAGTTGGAGGAACTAGAGAAAGAGCAGCAAACTAACCCCAAACCAGACAAAAGGAAAGTAACAAAGATTAGAGCAAAAATAAATGAATTGAGACTGTGAAAACAATAGAGAGACTCAATAAAACCAGAAGTTGGTTCTTTGAGAAAGTCAATAACATGATGGCCCTTTAGCTAGGCTGACAAAGAAGAAAAGAGAGAGGATGTAAATAAATAAAATAAAAAATGGGAGGAGGGACATAATTACTGACCCCACAGAAATAAAGGAGGTAATGAAAGGATACTATAAACAACTATATGCTAACAAACTAGACAACTTAGACAAAATGGACAACTTCCTAGAAATGCATAAACAACCAATATTGACTTGAAAGAAATAGCAGCCAATCACAAGTAAAGAGATTGAATCAGTCATTAAAAAACTTCTATAATGAAAAGTCCAAGACCAAATGGATTCACATGTGAATTCTACCAAGCAATCAAGAAAGAATTAGTACCAGTTCTGCCTATATGGGACATGATTCCCAGGGGTATAATCTCCCTTTGCAACATGGAACATGTCTCCAAGGGATGAACCTGGCCCTGGCATTGTGGGATTGAAAATACCTTCTTGACCAGAAGAGGGAAAGAAATGGAACAAAATAAAGTTTTGTGGCTAAGAGATTTCAGTTAGAATTGAGAGGTCATTCTGGAGGTTACTCTTATGCCAGCTTTAGCCAGATAACTGCAAACTACAGCAGTATGCCAAGCCCCAATTGACAGTATACCTGAGAACCCTAGGGAGTGCCCCAGGCTCTCTCTAAGACTCTATAAAGGTTTTTCTTGGTAAGTTTATTTTTTTCAGAAATCAAAGACTTCCAAATTCATCCTGTGTCAGGGCCTGAATGCCAAAGGTACTTATAGGGTAAAGGAATGAAACTGGTTGATGTTTTTGAAGATACATCAACCAGTTTCATTCCTTTACCCTATAAGATTAATACCCCTTTCTAGCATGAAGACTTTGAAATGGTCATTGCCCAGATATCCCTGAGGTTGAGAAAATGATCAAATGAGAGGAAAGAGTTGTAACTGAGAAGTTGGGATTTGACAAATGACTATAACTACTGACTCATTATATAGATTTTTTTTTTTTTTTAGAGTCTAGTGTTTTAGAATAGCCAGAAGAAAATAGCAGTAGTTGTTGAACTGTACTCTAGTAGTCTTGGTCTTTGATAAGGATTATAAAACTATATTGGAAAAAATAGTTTCCCGTATTTGTATGGATCACTTCTCAAAGTTCTGTTTTGTTCCACTGATATATATATCTATATATCTATATATATATATATCTATATATATCTTTGACATTATTACAGTCTTAATTAACCTATATGTACTGTAAGTCTTAAAATTGGGTGGAGTCCAATACTAATGGTTAATAAGAGGGTAGGGTAAGGAATATTGGATGGTTGGGGTTTTCTTTCTTCTTATTTCTTTTTCTGGAGTAATACAAATGTTCTAAAAATGTTCATGATGTTGAATGCAAAACTGTGATCAAACTGTGAACCACTGATTGTATACTTTGGATAGACTGTATGCTGTGTGATTATATCTCAACAAAATTACATTAAAAAAGAATATATGTTTGTATTAATAGGTTTCATCTAAGGATATCCCAAATCATCATTCCTAAGCCATGTTTAAAAAATATTTATGTAATATTTTAAATACTGAGATTTCATGGAGATGAAGGTGCCAATCTGTGTATATGTGTTTTTTGCATATTTATATATATATATTCACTTATTGTGTATGTGTTTTTAATTGCTGTCTTTAAATGGGTTTAATTCTACTGATTTGATTAAGAAGGCGGGCCTTTATTTTATAGCCTTCAATTCATAGAGTACAACTAAGTGCATCTTAGTAAATAGGCATGTTAATTTTAACTTCTTTTTTCTTTGGTAAAAGTCTTATATTGCATATCTATGTACATGTTTTTATTCTGAGTCCTTTAGTGGGGGCAAAAAGAGGGAATAGAACATAAGGCAATTCAATGGAGTTGGGATAGAGGTTCGATTCATTTTTGGATATAAAATTCATAAACATTCAGGGCTGGATGTGGAACCTAGAGGTCATATAATCTAATAATCCAATTTTACAGTTGAAGAAACTACAGTCCATTATAATGACCAGTCCTCAATTTGTCTAAATAGTTTTATAAATATTATTAATATTCAGAATTACTTTTATAATAGTAGAAGTTAGAGATTGTCACCTACTATGTAGTGCTTATTTGAAAGTATTTCACTTTCAATTTCACATTTATTTAAATGTGATTCTGGTTACATACCAGAATCATATGAATGGTTATTCATGCATTAATTATTTGGTCACCAGTATTAGGTCCAGTATTGTGAGTTTGAAATTAGCAATTGGCTCAAAACTGTCAGTTTTCTGTTTCTACTGCAGTGTGATTTTTTTTTCAGGGTTTAAGTTGTTCACTTTCCAAATGCAATGCAATTCTTTAGCTCAAACAGTAATAATGAGACAAAATGGTACTGAAATGTACAATAGAAAAATATTGTTCACTGATTTATTTTTTCTAAATGAGCAGTAGTCTATTTACAAATAAGCACATCTCCAATGACATATTTAAAATGGTAATCCTATCATTGTTGGAAATTTAAATGAAAAAAAATCATTAAGACATATTTGATCTATGAGTTTAGAACTTTCTGGTATAGTGACAAATTCATTTTTCTTTTGTCTCCTCCCAAACAAATGAGCACCAAATTTGCCAAGGAACATTTAATATTTAGTAAAATGGTAAGAAATGTAAAAATTAAGGAAGTGAATGTTTCCGAAAGGAAATCTTTGGAGATCAGTTTACTGTAGGTAAAACATACTAAATAGTGAGAGTCCACATTTCTGATAGACATAAATACTAATAGCTAACAGGTACTCCAGAAACAGCAGAGCTCAAAATGATGGATATTAAATAAATTCAAGGTACATCAGATACAAAGGAGAAAATAAAACAGTAATTAAGAATGAAATAATCAAACCAGGTATGGGTTTTTTCCCAGTGTTTTCATCAGGGTGTGTTTTGTTTTTTCTCTAAGCTTACATACATTAGAGTTATTACAATAATTTTTCTTTGCCATTCTAAATATTAACATTTTACCCTTTAAAGAGAAGGGTCTGGAAGAGAGATAATACCAAATTCTTTTTGAAATTTACTGCCAAGTGCATTTAAGTCAACCCAGTGACAGCTCTTCTGTACAACTAGAAGAGCCACCTACATTCTGTTTTCCTCATTGTCCTTGCTTTGATATCTACAGGACACAGGAAGCACAGTTTGGGGGAAGCAGTAAACTTTGGAATGCTTTCCTCAGATCACAGTACAGCTATTAACTGAAACACAAAATGGCTTTTTTTTTTGTATGGTGTGTTAGTTAGATTCAGTTGTCAACTTGGCCAGGTGAGCATACCTAGTCTTGTTGCTGCGGACATAAGCCAACGGTACGTGAACCTCATCTGTTGCCAATTACATCTGCAGTCAGCTAGGAGGCGTGTCTGCTGCAATGAGTGATGTTTGGCTTAATTGGCTGGTGCTTAAATGAGAGAATGCAATGTAGCACAGCCTAAGCAAATCGGCGTTCCTCATCTCAGCACTTGCAGCTCAGCCCAGGCCTTTGGAGATGGAGAAAGAAGTCACCCCGGGTAAAGTTGTTGGAATCCAAGGGCCTGGAGAGAAGACCAGCAGAGACCATCCTGTGCCTTCCACGTAAGAAAGAGCCTCAGTGGAAAGTTAGCTGCCTTTCCTTTGAAGAACCAACAAAATAAATCCCCTTTTATTAAAAGCCAATCCATCTCTGGTGTGTTGCATTCTGGCAGCTAGCAAACTAGAACATATGGGTAGGCATGGGAATTGAACCCAGGTTTCCAGCATGGTGGATGAGAATTCTGCCTGCTGAGCCTCCGTGACCTGCCCACAAAATGGCTTTTAAAAAAAATAAAAATAATTGTAAAAAAAGACAAAAGGTAGGATCTATGCAATAGTGACTGTCACAAGAATATTTGCCAGAATGACAATGTTCTGTTACGGTAATACTTTGCAGGCACATCTGTGTTTTCTGCATGGGACTGTAGCAAAGGGAGTTTGAAAAGGAAATGCAAAAAATAATGTTCTGATCCTCAGGTATGTTTCAAGTCATGATTAAGCAGATCTGCTTCAGCAAGGAGATGTGTTCAAAAGGTGAACATTGACCATATTTGTTCAAAAATCTTAATCTTAAACTTAAAGAAAATCACACATAAAATATATCCTTGTATGAACCTCAAAAACTGATCAGACAGAAAATTAAAAATAAAAACATTAGATAATTAAAAGTGTGTTTCTAGCAGAGCTGGGCATTAGGCTGTCCTTACTGAGCCATTATTATCGCTGCTTTTACTGTAACTTGGATCTTTTTCTCCAGCCACACTTCAACCAACTGCCATTTTGGGCCCATATGTTTTGTACTGTTTGGGTTCAAGATTAGGGTCACAGAAGAGATGATGGTGGACATGGACTACTCCTACCTCTTGGCTTCTGAATGTCTTTAAACATGCTGGAACAACTTTATTGAAAAGGTCCATATCCTTGAGTCTCTAGCCTTGGATGAAAACATCAAAGCCACCTACTCGGACAAGATCTAAGATCTCTCTTATAAATACAAGTGATGTGAAATCCACAGTTTTTCCACAGACCAGTTTTTTGAGTTAAGGCAAAATGGTTGCCTTAACTGGGAACTTTCCCACCATAAACAATCTTTATATCGTACTGGCTGTGGATGATTGGAACATTTATTTGCTGGTCCAGAACTGTATTTGCTCGACATCATTGAAGGAATTCGGTAGTAAACATGAGATTGGTGTCATAGAAGAAGAGTAAGGATTTTATTATTAAACTGGGAAAATCCAACTTCAAGGGCTAGCACTCTGGAGAATTCTCCAGACACAGGCAAAATCTGCATGTCAGCCTTAGGATGCTTCATGTGATAATCTCTCATAAATTCAACTTGCTTAGCCTTCTCAGGGTTGAAGTCAGAAATGAAAAGCAGAACAACAAGCTTGACGTTCTGATTTGGAATAAGTTTTCAAAGTCTTTTCAAAGTTTCCCGTGACTCTCACAAACATCAAAATGTTCAGACAGAGGAATCATTATGTTCACCTTTTAATCTTTGAGTTCTTTGTACTCATTTTTTGATCCAGGGAGCTGAAATGAAACAAGTTTCTTCAGGGATGCAGTTTAATTTTAAACTAACATTTTAGAAACTACACAATCCAATTTTTGAGCTCTGGACTAGGAATCAAGGGTGTGTTCGTCCATATCTAGGTTTCACAGACTGCTCATTAACTGGGAATATGCTTGTTATACAAATGGGTGGAGGGATTTACCTCCTGGGACCCTTCTTCAGCTGGCCTGAGATGACTTCCAGTTCCAGACTATTTCCCTTCACTGGGAAGTTGTCTGAGGTAGCAATGCAAATACAATAGCTTATTAATGAGCAAGGCAGATAATCAGGGACTGCAGTGTTTACCTTCTCCTGTGTACTGACACCCTAGGCATTTACACCATTTACTCAGATAGAAACTGAGCCTGATCATTTTTTATCATATTTTGTCTTTAGCAGTTACCCTTTGATTTTCTCTTTTGCAAAAGAGGAAATTGGGTAGGTACCGTGTTGTATGAATTCTTTTTATCACAATGGTAATTATTATTCTCAGTTTACACTGATATCCAGAGGACCAAAAGCATAAAGATTGTTAAAATGCCGTGTGGAAATGTGACAGTTTTGTGAAATTCTATTCAAGATTTTTAGAGCGAAGGAGGAGTCTGAACTACTTCTGTCCCTACCATTGCAAAAGCTTTTATCTTTGCTATTCTTTTATCTTTGTGACTGATGTGAAGTGTGTGCTAGGATAGATTGATTTTCTTTTAGTCTTCTGCCAGTTATAAGGAATGAATACAATACCAAAAATAAGCATAAGTGTAATGGAAATATTTATAACTTGGAAATTTTCATGTACGAAGAGAAAAATAAATGAATTTATCTGAGGAGCTGAAACAGTCTTCTCTTAAGATATTATTTTATTGAAATATTTTATATTCCAAGACAATCTACATTTCATGTTACATGTTTAATAATTAGTACAATGGGAAAATATACCAGCATATATTTTGACAGTCTTTTGTCCCTTTAAAATGTAAAATTATTTGAAGCAGTTGTCACAACCATTTTTGCTTTTTTTAAATTAGAGCAGTTGTAGGTTTATAGAAAAATGCAGAAAGTACAGAGTTCCAAAATACCTCTCTGTCTTACACCTGTTATTAACATTTTGCGGAATAACTCTGTTACAATGATGTAACAATATTATTATAATTATACTATACCCATAGTTTACATTAGGGTTCATTTTTTGTGTTATTCAATTCTTTGTTTTTTTCCTGATAGTTTATGTACAACCTAACATTTCCCATTTTATCCATTTTCAAATATACAATTCAATGGTGTTAATTACATTCACAAAGTTGTTCTTCCCATTCCCTTCTTCCATTGCTAAAACTTTTCCATCACCCCAAACAAAAACTTCATATATTTTAGCTTTTTCACTACAAAATTTGTCTAAGCAAGAACTATGTGCATGAGAAGATGAACCCATCAGGAATTTTAAGGCTGGCTCTGCTATTAAGGATTTGAGACCTCTGTGGGAGAGATGAAACTCATGATATATATACACATATATATGTACACACGCATTTATGCAAAAGGACTTTTTAAAGAAACATTTGTTGATGAAAATAATTGTAAACATAGGTTGAGCTCTTAAGTACTGGGGTGATGGGAACGGGGTAGACCTTGTTGAGTATTACAATTTGCAAAGTACTGCATTAGATTCTTCACATATATTGTTTCGTTTAAATTTGATGACTGCTCCTGCACATACAAAATAATTGTACTTCTTTTCAGATTAGGAATTTGAGTAACAGAAAAGTTCTGTTCTTGCCTGACTAAAGTCATATGCCATGTAAAGATAAGGACTTTTAGATCAAATTTGCCTGACTACAAAACTGAGGGTTGGATTGAGGGTTGAGTAGGGGGAAATGGGTGTGGGACTACTTTTTACTCTTATTTCAAGAAAAGCTTTCACTTCGTAAGTTGGCATTTTTTTCCTGAGCACTCTTTATTGGCCCAGCATGTAGGTAAGCCATAGGCATAGATTTTACATAAGTTATTATGGGGACAGTGGTTAATGGTAAAGGATCCAACAATACATACTTTTCTCAACCCCCCATCCAATCCATTACCAAAACCTATCCATTCTCTTCACAATGTCCTTAAAATATATCTATGTCTCTACTCTTCCCTTGTTATGACCCTGTTCCAACTCACTGTCATCTTTTACCTGGACTACCAAAATATTTTCCTCACTGGTCTCCTGCTTCCATTCTTGCTCCTTTCAGTATATTCTCCACAGGCTAGTGGGAGTGACTTTTTAAAGTACAGATTAGATCATGCCAATTCCTTGATTTAAATTCTTTAATATCTTTCCATTGTGTTTGGAATAAAATAAAAATTTATTATTTTGTGGACAGTTTCCTTAAATATATGACTTTTGGTACATGCTTCTTGCTTTATCTCATACCACTCGCCTTAATGTATGCCACACTTGAGCCACACTGGTTATCTTTCAGGACCTCCTATGTGCCATTCTTTATTCTGCCTTTCGAGTTCCATATGTTGTTATTTCTGGTTGTAAGAGTCTATTCTTCGCATTTCACAACCTTTAAAAAATTTTTTCTTCTGTCAGTTCTTAGCTTAAACGTTAATTACTCAGAGAGGCTTTCTTCGATTTTCTAAACTGGTTTAACTCCTCATTTTTCTTTTTCTCACAAAACAATTTGTCACTTTATATATTTTTTTATACTAAACTCTAAGTTCCATAATATAAAGACAATATATTTGCAGTTCATTATAGTATATTGTGCCTTTAACTAAATGCTGGGTACAAAATTGAGATTTGATGTATATTGAGTAAATTGAATAAAATCACCATAATTGATTTTTACTCTTTTATTTGCAATGCATATTAATAAATGGAGATCCAAATCATTTAAGTGCATTTGTTGACCATTTACATTATGTCCAGTCTACTGGGGGGAAACTATGCAAGAATATCAAATTGTGCCATAAAATTACAATACAGGTGCTCCTTTAGAGCTAAAGATTACATATCAAAAGGAATACTGGATGGAGCAACTAACATTGTCTCAGGAAAGAGTCACTGACATGGTGACATGTGAATGAGATCTAAAGAATGAGGTATAGTGTTCCAGCTAAAAAAGCCTGAGTGGGTGTTGAGGATATTTGAGGAAATGGGAGGGCATAGAGAGGTACAGAAAGGCCTTAGGTGCATGGCAGGAAGCATAAGGCTAATGGAAATGATGGTGGGATAGGAGTTCAGAAGTCAAGTTGCATTGAAAGGTTTTCTGTACTGGACTATGGAGTTTTCAGTAGGGGAGGAACAAGATTCATATTGTTTTTTAGGAAGGTGGTGTGTGAGTGAAATACATTGAAATTAGGCGAGACTGGTAAGAACAGACAGTATGCTATTGTGATATCCCAGCGAAGAAATGTTGAAAACTGTAATTGATTAATTGAATTTTAGGTATAAAACAAGCACTGTGATATTTGACAAGGATTCAAAACCACTAGTCTAAAAAGAGAGGTATTATTAGAGGTATTTATATATTATTTATCTGTGATTGTAACCCTCTTTATTCTTTGTAAGCCAGTCGCTTTTCCACATTTACCTTTAGTATACTTTTTAGGATTCATTATATTTGAAAATAAGGTATTTCTCTAGAAAGTTTTATATATCCATTCAAATGTAGGGTACAATGTAAAAGAAGATACGGTCAATTTTACAATGTTTGATCAGTAGGTGGGAGAAAGGCTTCATAAATTATGTTATATTCAGGCTAAGACCTAAAATGTGGGAGTAGGTGCACTTCAGGCAGAGGAAGCAGCATAAGCAAAGGCCTGGAAGCGTGGTTTGATCCAGGAATAGCAGTCATGTAATATGCTTGTACTACAGAAAAAATAAGGGTGAAGATTCTCATGTATCCATTGATTCAGACTTTAGATGAGCAAAAGGGGACTCAATAGATGAAACACATTTTTTTTTATACCGTTTTTGGACTCTACTGTTTTGTTTGGGCATGTGACCATTTAATAGTGAGATTGCAGGCATAACTGAGCGAGTTACATAGTTACATGTACTACTTAATGTAGCTGGATATTCACCTCTGTTTGTACTTTATGATGTTCTAAATGTTCTTTTTTACTCACCACAGTGGCTTTTTAAACTATTCTCTGCCCTCCTCAAACTCCAACACTGTTTCTCCCTATCTCTGATAATTTGTGGCTTTGAAGTAGGAGCCATCTGACAAGGAATGATGTTAATTCCTATCTCTTGCTTCAAAGTTTCTTCCTCCCTTTGCCTATCCTGTCCCCCATCCCACACTCTTTCCTGATCACTGTTACCCCATCAAATAACTCTTTGAAAGAAAGAATAAATTTGCTGCCACAACTTTTTACCACCCATTCACCATTAAATGCTTGTAATCTACTCTCTTTCTTGCTTTTTTGAAATTAATCGGTTTCTAATTTCTTAAATTTCATGGTAAAAGAATTTTGTTAGTCCTTCTAATTTTTAGCTCTACCTTCTTTTGACTTACCTTCTCTCTCAGCCTTCATGCAAGATAACCTGATTTTTCTATTTTATTGTTTCTTTTTTTAATTCCTCTTCTTTTATCTTTCCATATGGATTTATTCTCAAAGTCTTTTCCTTAGCCCAATCTCTTTTTCCTCCAGACTCCTACATTTCAACTAATTTGATATATGAATATCTACCAAATCAATATCTTTGACTCCAACTTATCTCCTAGAGTCCAGATCCATATTTCCAAATTTCTGGTTTGAAAAATCATCTTCTAAATCCTGTTAGCTCTTCATATTCATACATTATTAAATATGTTAAGCTACCAACTCTTCCTGCTTTCTTCATTCTGTTAGATAGCTAACAGTTTTCTGGTTGTTCATGCCATCTCAGTGCTCCCTCCTTAATACCCCACTTTGAATACTACTGATTAGATATTGAGACAGTTTCTTACATTTCACTTATTTTATTTTCTCCTTTTTTCATCCTCATTGCTATAATTTTGGTTCAAACCTGCATTTTCCCTTATCTAGAAAAGCGTGATGTCTTTTTATATGTTCTTACTTTACTCCTTTCCATATGCTGCACCCAGAGTAAATTTTTAATAAACCAGAGGGAAACAAATCCCGCAGTTACCTGGATGATAAAATTTTTTGTGGCTCTCAATTTCCTACCATATTTAGAGAAAATCCTCAAATATGTAATTCAAAGTCCTCTCCTATCTTTTATGTTCTCCTGTATAAAATACACTTTCTGCTTTTGTTTGTTATTTAAAAACAAACTCATTGTTTAATTTATGGATGGCATATTAGTAATTTAGTACTGCATAATAAATTTCTCCCAAATTTAGCAGCTTAAAATAACATATATTTATTATTTCTGTAGTTTTAGAATCTGGACATGGATTAATTGGATCCTCTCCTTCATGGCCACTCCCAAAGATACATTTAGGGCTGGGGTCTAATCTGAATTGATAGCAGTTAAAGAAAATCCTTTTGATGGAAAGAGGTTTGGATGGTGTACCTAGTCATCCATTTTGTGTGGAAGGAGAAGTAGCCTGAGGTTATATACATATAGATTCTTGGTCAGTGGTGAATGACTTGGCCAGCTGCTCAAGAACCTGGAAGGAGAAAGATTGGAAGACTGCTGACAAGGAGGACTGGGGTGAAGGCATTTGAATGGACAGAAGCCTTCATCATACCATATACTTACTAATGCCCACCAGAGAGCATCCACAATATAAGAAAGAGTACACAACCATGTAGACAAAAAAGACTTGGCCAACTGACATCAGCCAACATTTGTTATCAGCTACCTTTGTGCTGGCACGATGGGCACATGAATGAAGTGGCATAGTAGCAGGGCGGGAGGCTATCTATGCATGAATCCAACAACATGGGCCCCAATTTACCGAGGCTGATCTATCTACTACTGCCACCAGATAACCAAACTGCCAGTGACAGAAACCAAGATTAAGTCTGATATGGCACCACCCCTGAATGAGACTGACTGGCCACTTGGAGACAAGTAGACATACTGGAAGGGTCAGTGATTAGTGTTGAGAGGAACTGACATATTCCAGGGATGGGTCTGAATTTCCTGCCTATAGGGCCTTAGTCAGCACTGCCATCTAAGGCTTTAAAGAGTGTCTGAACCACCAGCATGGGATTCTAGCAACATTGTGCCCATTGGGTGGGCCTATGCTTGTTATGTTCTACCTCTAATGAAAAATAGATACATGAATATAAAACTCTTTCATCATGGCCCAATATGAGGTAACTTTGAAGGCTTGTTCTAGTTTGCAGCTCCCACACAAGTATTGCAAATTTCAAGAATGCTTAATAAGCATTATGCATGCTAAAATCTGGCTCAGAGTGTGCTTCCTGAAGAATTCAATTTGGGCAGTCAAAATGCCAGAAATATTTTATATTAAAAGAGTAGAGGGGATGAGTCTCATTCTAAATTATATGATGATTTTTAAAAAGTTAAATATTTTAATCATTAAATGTCTTATGCTAACATGTATACAGTAAATGGATTAGTGAAATTACAGCAGTTCTAAGTTAGGTTAAATAATGTAAGTGAGTTTTTATGGACTAAATAGGCAAAATATTTCACTATGAGGTATTTTTTTTTCAGTAAAAATGTCAGCAATGGAGATTTTTAAGTTCTAGGTTTGACAGTAATTGGTTGTGTCTGAATTTAGTTTTAAGGAAAATAAAAACTAAAAAATTCATAGGAGGGTATTGGACAAATATAGGCAGTCATTCTGATTTTTTTTAAATATAATTATCTGAGTTTTTTAGTTGATGAGATGTGAATCTCATTTTCAATAATGTGAAATAAATTAAAAAATCTGTTCCTTGCCATCTTTTTTCTTTTTAACTTGATTATAGCTTTTTATTTTGAATACTTGCTTTTATCTCTATTTTATATATCAAAAATATTATCTATTTATCTTCTTCTTGATGCTAAGATAATGAAGTTCTTGGCAGTTTTGCCCAGAATGGCTTCGTACATACCTCTGGGGTCTTGGTGCCGAGTATGGTTTTGGGCACCTCGTTATCCTCAATGTGGCCCCTCCCTCCATATGGTCTTTCATTACTGGATAGTCTAGTCTAAGCTTCTTTACGTGGTGACTGGCTTCCAAGAGACGCTCCTAAGACCTAGGCCTGTGTGGTGGTTTGAAGCTATATGTATCCCAGAAAAACATGTTCTTAAGTCTAATCCATTCCTGTGGGTGTAAACTCATTTTAAGTAGGATCTTTTGATGAGGCTACTTCGGTTGAATTGTGGCTCAACTCAGTCAGAATGGCCCTTAATCCTTTTACTGGAGTCCTTTATAAACAGAATGCAGAGGGAGAGAGAGATAGAGCGAGCGAGAGAGCTGTGGAAGCAAGAAGCTGAAATCAGTGAAACCTGGAAGAGAAGGGAGAGACCAGTAAATGTAACCATGTGCCTTGCCATGTGACAGAGGAGTCACTGGAAGTTGTTCTTTGAAAAGATACTTTGTTTTGAACATTTTCTTAGCCTCAAAACTGTAAGCTAATAAATTCCCATTGTTTCAAGCTGAACCATTTCATGGTATCTGCTTCCAGCAGCCTAGGAAACTAAAACAGCCTGGATGTTACACAGTATAACTTCCATCATATTATTAGTCAAAAGAAAACACAAAGCTGGTTCAGATTTAAAGGGAGGAGACATAGCTTTTATATTTTGATGGGATAGGTGGCAAATTTATATCACTAAAGGGCATATGCCATGGAAGGCATTATTGCTTCTATTTTTAGAAACCATTTACTACCCTAAGGGTACAGAAGGTAGAAGTACTTGTTATAAAGTTTTCATGCAAGATCTGTCTGAGGAGTCGTTTAGACTGGGAAGTTGAGTGAAATGAGGGAATGCATTATACCAATATAAGAGAAACAAGAATGTTCTACGAAATTGATTTAAAAAACCTTGAAGTAGGAACAAACTTGGTGTGTTGGTGGAAATCTGAGAGTTTCTTGTGATATTTAAGACAAGATAATTTCGAGACCGATCAAAAGTGGTAGGTTCTCTGTCTGTTGTGCTCAAATGACCAGTTCCAGAGACTCCAGAGTTTAAAAGAGAGAAAGAGTTTATTGCTAGGTGCAAAGCAAGAGCTTAGATGGCCTATCAGCCGAAAAATCTGTTTTCCTGAACTACAGGGAGATAATTTTACAGAATAAAAAGATGGACAGGGTTTTAGGAAATAGAACACAGTGACTAAAGATGATGAAATTAGAGGTGATCTAATTATTGAGCTTGCATAGATTGATTACATGCTTGGTCACAGAACGTATGTAAGAAAATTGTAGCCTTAATATAATGATGGGTGCTGATTTTTAGTATTATAATGAGGTATAGATCACTTATATGTTAAAGTTTAAGCTACTGTACATGTCAGGTGACCCATTTTGGTTAGATCCAGCTCCATCTATCAAGATAGGTTTGGAATTGGGTTAGTTCTGGGCTGACTCAAGTCCCTTCATTAATAAACATTAAGAGTTATCTTTAGTGATCATAAGACTCTTAAGTTGAAAAACTGGATAAAGGCGTACAAGTGAGGGTCAGTCACAAGGTTTTTACAATCACAAGATCAGAAGTAAAGGCTAAATAACTTACAAAATCATTATCAAAAATCAAGGCAACTGGATTATAGTTCAGAAATCTCAAGTATTTTCCTCTGTCTATTCTATTACACTAAAAAGTAAAAAGAAATATCTCTATAATGATTCAGGAGTTATGATCATTTGTTGAATCTTAACTTCTCAGTTACAATTCCTCCCTTTTGTTTGATCGTTCCCCAGTCTTGAGGGATACCTGGACAATGAGCTTTGACTTTTTCCTGCTGAAAAGGGACACTGACTCTAGGGGTTGGGGGAATGGAACTTTTTGTATTGTATTTATACATATTCTTTAGTTTTAGGTTTTGGCTGAGTATTAAGGCATTTCCAGATGTTATGGCAGGATTGGGATAAGAGACAGAGACAAGTTTTAAAGCTAAGGATACTTGCAATTATTATTAGTATCATTAGTCCTGCTTATAATACTGAATGAAAGCAAGATCCTGTTCCTGGGGGAAACCAGCTAAATAAAATCAAATATTCCAAGGGAGAAGGGTTTAGTGTCTATTGTATTAATTTTATTTCTCATGTGCTCTAACACTTTAGTTACATTATCACATTCATCAAGTGTACAGGTATAATGTTCAGGTTTTGTTATAGCACATGTCTCTGTGAAGCTGTCAAGATAACTAAAGCCATTCAAGTTTTAGTACTGCTTTATGCAATAGTCACTTCAGTATTTAAAAGAGATATATTATTGAGGTTATCATTTAAAGCTTCTTGTGAAAATTGTTCAGAGCTTCTATCCTAGGTATAATATGCTCTGTGCATAATGAAGGCAGAAATGTAGTGGCTAGGTGATTTTACCAACAAAATACTGATCGAGCCCATCAAGCTTTTAACAATGGTAGATTTGTTCCTGATGATAGAGTTTTATGAATATTTCCTTGAGCCCAGGTTAATCTTAAAGTGCATCTGGCTATCCAGCCTAGGAGCATCAGAACCGTAAGTTGGTTCTGCATAATAATTGAGCTCCATTTACAGCTACCCAGCAAACATCAAGTCTATTAACTTAGTCTGTCCCAAACCAGTCACTGTTCTGTAATATTATGGTTTGGAGACATTGCTTTGGAGGCAGCCATCCTAATTTCCTTGTATTGAAAGGATTATATTTCTGGAAGTAGTTTTGTTCTTCCCAACAGTGAGGGGCTGCCTGGCTTAATCTCCCATACCCAGGTGCTAGCCATACCATGCTGTCCCAGAGTTGTAAATGCCCAGCCTTATCATCTAAACATTTTGCACATTGAATGGTCCTCTCCACTGTTATATTAAAAGTAAAAGAAATTTGATATCCTGGGTTTTTTAATTAATTGGCCATTTCTTTGGATCTGCATTAGTTATGTTTATGGTATCTGGAATCCATTTTTGTTCTCACCTCTTTTGGTTAATTTTATTAGTTCCTTCCAGTCAGCTTGGTGTGATATCCACCAGGGTAACCCGGAAACACTAGACATAGGTGATTGGCCACATAGCCAGTATCTGATTAATTCATAGAAACTACATAGGAGTGTGCCTACTGTAAAAAAAAAGTTTAAAAGACCATTAATATTTGATAATATGTGAGTTCTTAGGGCTATACTATAGTAGAGATACAAAACAAGGATATGCCAAAGGTGCGTATCAGGAGGAACCTAATAATTTTATATAGAATTCTGTCTGTTTGGCTATAAGTGAATGTGAATGTGTTCCGCTCTTCAGGCAACACATGTTTGTAAGGTTTTCTACATATGGAATGGTATTCAGATTTTAAAAATGCTCTAATTGTTACCATTTCTTACCTGTTTTCCTGAAGATATATTTTAAATCTTCTAGGGGTTCACATTGATATCTGCCTGCCAGGAGTTTGTCAGTTTCCCTTTCTTTTCATGGTTCTCAGCAATTTGTTTTTCAATATTTGCCCTGTGAAGGAGTCTAGGAGAGATAGTGGGTACTGTTTTTATCTTACTATGGTTTACCCATGGTTTCACCCTCATCAGTTTAAAAAAGGACTTAATAAAATTTCATAGATCCTTCTCATTTTGATTCCAGCTGGTCTGTTAGACATTGATCTTTTTATTTAAAAAAAAATTTTTTTTTGTTTTGTAAACAGTATGGTGAAGGTCACATTTCATTCTTTTTCCATGTGAGCATCCCATTATTACAGTACCATTTGTTGAATTTTTTTGTTTTTTCTTTCTTTTGTTTGCTTGTTTTTTGGGGAATTGCATGGGCCAGGAATTGAATCTGGGTCTCCCACATGGCAGGTGAGAATTCTACCACTGAACTACCCTTGCACCCCAAAACTTTAAATTTTTTGAAACATTAATTTAAACTTGAATTAATGTAAGGGAATATCTGTAGGAAAAGAGAGCTGACAAGGCATAGTGGCCCCCTAGTGACTGCATACATCTCTTAGTTTCTGATTCGTGGACTTATTCAGTCCAGTATATATGCCACCTTGTTTTAGGAATGGTCTCTTTTATACCATTTCAAATGGGCTCCAAAAGGAATTTCCTTCTGGGTACTACTCTTACCCATATCAAAGCCACCAGGAACCCCTTGTCCCATGAGAGATTAATCTGTCATCAGAGTTTAGCTACCATTTTCTTCAGGGTATGTGTGATTCATCTTCTCTGTTTTCCCAGAAGATTCTGGTCTCCATGATGCATGTAATTTCCTATATATGTTCAGTGCTCCTTTGAAAATTCCCATGAAATTTTTGTAAACCCCCCCCCCCCCCATTGAAATTGGAAGTCCAAACTGTGGGATTAGTTCCTTCAGGAACACCATAGTTACTTGTGAGGCTTGCTCGGTTTTGCATGGAAAGGCTTCTACCCATCCTGTGAATATATCTTCCAAAAACAAGAAGATATTTGTAATTTCCATATGCTTTTGGCATGACAGTAATGTCTATTTGCCAGTCTTTACCTGGTGTTCTGCCTCCAGCTTGTACTCCTTTTATGGGGAGAGGAGGCCCAGGTTTTAGGTTGTTTTTAGCACAAGTTAAACAGTTTTGTGTTATTTTCTGGATAGTTTTTGCATCTTAGGTCATATAATATATGTATTAATATATGTATAATATAATAAACATGTATTTCAGCTACTGCTACATGGCATCTCTTTCATAATGAGTGCTTTGATATAAATAAATAAGAACTCTTTCTGTTAAATGTTCAGGAATAAGAATTATTCCTTCTTTATTATAAATCCTTCCTTCCTCCATTCTTTTAATATCTGTTTCATTTAAGTCAAAGCATTACTCTTGCTTGCAAATGAAATGCTGAATACTAAGGAGAAAAATCTTTTAGTCTTATGTCTGGTATCAGAGAAAGAACCAATAACAAGGATGGCTGTTTTAGTTTGGCTACTGCTCTTGCTCCTAGATATGTTGTTTGATTATCTTTTATAGAATCCATTTTTCCTTTCTTGTGACTGTAGCAATGTATTATAGCAACTTCTTTAGGCAACATGACTGCTTGTAATAAGTCTAAATTTATGCCTGCATGTTTAATTTCTTTTTTTTTTATCAAATGTTTAGAGTCCTTTTCTTTCCAGATGGCTCCATGAGCATGAACTATATTAAAAGCATACTTAGAGCCTGTATATGTTTATTCGCTGTCCCTTTCCCAGATGAAAAGCTTTGGTGAGTGCAATAAGTTTTTCCCATTTTGCAGACATACTGAGTGTTCTTGTTTTCAAGCTGCCAGTATACCAGAAACCGAATGGCTTCCTAAAAGGGGAAATTTATTAAATTGCAAGTTTACTGTTCTAAGCCTGTGGAAATGTCCAAATTAAAGCAAGGCTATAGAAATGTCCAAATTAAGGCACCTGTGAGAAGTTACCATCACTCAAGAAAGGCTGATGAAATTCAGGGTTTCTCTTTCAACTGGAAAGGCACATGGCCAACATGGTAACATCTGTTAGCTTTCTCTCCAGGTTTCTTGTTTCATGAAGCTCCCCTGGGAGTGTATTCTTTCTTCACCTCCGAAGGTCTTTGGCTGTGTGGGCTCTGTCAGCTCTCTTGTGGCTGGCCTGCTTTCTCCAAAATGTTCTCTTTTAAAGGATTCTAGTAAACTAATCGAGACCACCTGGAATGGGTAGAGTCCCTTCTCCTTCTAATCAAAGGTTAATATCCACAATAGGACATGTCACATCTCTGTGGAAATAATCTAATCAAGCTTCCAACCTATAGTGTTGAATAGGGATTAAAAGAAATGTTTTAATAGGGATTAAAACATAGCTTTTCTAGAGTATATAATCCTTTCAAACTGGCACACTGGTAAAAGGCCCCCCTTCTCCAGTGTTGTAGAATTACCATGGCATAACCTGCTTTTTGAAGGCTTTGATCCATGAAGCTCTTCCATCAGTACACACCTCAGTGTCTTGATGTTCTAAAGTTTGGCCAGCTTAAATCTGAATGGCTGGAATAAACTTCATCAATTTTTTGTTTACGGTCATGCACAGTTCCACTTCCCTACTTCGAAAAAGGTAGCAGGTTTAAACTAGAAGAAAATTTTAGAGTGATGTTAAGATTATCTAGTAGAATAGCTTGATACTTATCTAACCATCCAGCAATGAGCCAATATCCACCTTTCTATTCTAATAATGGCAGTTCATAGTGTGGCATATGCACAGTGGTGGGTTGTCCTAAAGTGGATTTTTCATCTTTTTTGAGAATGTCACAGATGGCTGCTTAGGCATACAGGCCATCCTTGGGTAGTATGGTCTAACTGTTTAGAAAAATTGGCCATAGGATGTCTGACATTTCCTAATTTTCTAGTAAGCACTCCTAATCTAATCCCTTGTTTTTCATGTATGAAAAAGTCAAAATGTTTTTTTTGGGTCTGGGAGGCCTTAGGGCTGGGACTGTTAAAAGTTATCTTTTTATTTTCTGGAAGACGTTTTTACATTCAGTAGTCCAGTTTAGAGGTTTTCACTCAGATCCTATCAAGTGTTTTGTTATGAGTCTAAAATAAGGTATTCAAATTCTACAGAATCCTTCTATTCCTAAGAATCCTCAAACCTACCTCCTTATAAGGTGGTAGGCGAAAGTTTCGAAAGACTTTGCAATAGATTTCTGTGTCCTTTCGATAAGTCAAAACCTAAATATTTTAATGATTCTTTTGGAATTTAGGCTTTTCTCTTTAAGACTTTGTAACTTGTAGTACTAAAAAATTCAGAGTTTGAATTGTGTTTTTTATCTGTTACATTTCTGGTATGAATTACAATTAAAATATCATCTACATACTGTAATAATATTCCTTATTGAAAGTGTAATTCTCTTAAATCTCTAACTGGGGTCTTCCAATTCAAAAGCAAAACATTTTTGAGCTACTAGATCAGGGGTATGCAATAAAAGGTAATAAAATCTAAGACAGTGAACCAACAGAGCTCTCCAGATAATGAAGTAAGTAAAATATATGGATTTAGAACCACAGGATGGATGTCTTCTACAGTTGGATTAATGGCCCAGAGATCTTGCACAAACTGGTATTCATTTATGGTGCCTAGCTTTCCCACCAGCAATATTGGAATGTTGTATGGAGTTTGACAGGGTTGTATTGATACTTCAAAAATATTTATTTCTATTAATGTAGCAATTCCTTCTCTGGATTCTAGTTTAAGTGGATATTGTTTAACATAATGTACAATGCCTGGTTTTTTTAAGTTTCACTTGCCCCAAGTCTTACTGTTTTTTTCCATATCATGGTTTTCTATCAGCCCATACCTCTGATTTTACAGCATTCAAGATTTCTTCTGGGATAGGCATAGTCTGCTTATCTCCTTCAGTGAGCAGCAATGCAGCTTGTAATGCACTACTTATCCTGAAGGCATTTCTTTGGACAAACAAACGGGAGAAAAGGTTTACCTGGGCATTCAACTTGGTTAGTAGATCTCTTCCCAGAAAGGGAACTGAACATTCTGGTTCATACAGGAAACTTAGCTTTAAATTTGTGGTCCCAATTAGGCAATCTAGTGGCTGCAAAATGGTTTATTTGCTCTTTTACTAGATATTCTCATTATAGTATGTGATTTATTGGAAATCACGTTAGTTTTTTTTTTTAGGTTTTTAATTTAATATTGAGTACATGGCTCCGGTACCAACAAGAAAGTCAATTTATTGTTTTTCCACTTGTACTGTTATCCAAGGCTCTTGGTGGGAGATTGAGAGAAGTTGTGTTTCTTCTGATAGAGCCTCTGGCCCCTTCATTTCCAGTTGCTGTTAGTAGCATTATTTCCTTGGGGTCTTGGAATTTGGTTCCAAGCTTCTCTCAGGTTTTTCCCTGGGGGCAGCTAGAGCAATTCCTCTTTCAGAGCCCTTCTTTCTTGTTATATGCACATTGGTTGGTTCCTAATTCCTTAGGAATTCCTCCTATCTCTTGAGGGGGCCCCAGGGGCCTTTACTTTCTTACTATTAACTTGTCCTGGTTATCCTTGGTTCATGAGACGTGCCATTTTCGTCCTAAGGTGTAGAGTCTCAAGTATTGCTTGCTTTAGGAAGTACCAGTCTTTAACTTGGTCCCTGTTATAAACTTTAAAAGCAATTTCAACCAACCTAGAGATACAGTCCTGGTCACCCATCAACTTTCTGTAGCTTCCTCCTTGTATCAGAAGAACTCCGAGTAATAAAATTCATATTTAAATTTCTGGTATTTTCTGGACTTTCAGGCTGTATATCCATGTACTGCTGGTAGGTAGTATGAAATCTTTCTGCTGAGAAACTTTCCTTTGGTCCCTGCCTTACTTCATTTATCTCTTGTTAATTTATAGCCTTTGGGACCCTTTTTCACAGACCAGTAGCAATACTCTCCTAATAATGCTCTAATTTATCCTGGTCACCTGCACCATTTGGATTTCATTCAGGATCCATTAATGGTGTGGCTAAATTTGCTACATCATATGCTGGGTTGTCAGGATTTTCTCCTCATTTCTTACCGTTTTCCAGCTTTGCCTTTTCTATTACCATTCTCTGTTCTTCTGTTATCAGGACATTTAATAAAGTCTGAACATCAGCCCAATTTGGGTTATATGTTCAAATATCAAAGCAATTAAGCTTTCCATTTTCGTTGGATCCTTTCTTATAGAGTGGGATTTTGTTTTTCTAATTATATAAATCCTATGTGGAGAATAGGGTATACACATATACAAATATGGGCCTCCTTGTTTGTTTATTCCTATAGGCACTTGCTGGGGGTGGGGGGCCATGGGTAAGAGTTTTGCTGGTGATTCTGATGCTGGTTTTAGAGGAACAGCCCTGGCCAAATTGACTATCCCGGTGGGTATGGGATGGGGAAACCATTTCTTCCTCAGCCTCTTTTATGTCCAAAAAAGAGGGTTACTGAGGAGGAGGAGGAAGAGAAAGAGGTAGGAGAGCTTCCTCCTTTCCTGATCTGTTGGCCTTTTGGTTATGGGGTAGAAATGGAGCAGATGAAGAAGTTAATAAAAATTATATTGAATCCTTTGGTTTTGAATCAGGGTGGACATTTTTCTTTTCTCCCCTAATCTTTACTGGTACAATTTTACATTTTCTCATCAACATTAATTGCTAGGAGAGACAAATAAAGGATTGAGCATGTATCATCTCATCCCATTTCTGCTTTCTTGTGCAAAACAACCCTAACTGTAATAAAGTGCTCTTTTCTATAGAGCCCTTTTCAGACCATTTCTCTCCTCATTCTAAATCATATTGAGGCCAGACTGTGTTATAGAAATAAACTATTTTTTTCCTATAGGCTCATAATTAAAATGTAAAATTTTCCTTATTATTCAAAATATAGTCCAAAGGTCAATATTCAGGAATACTATTAGAGTTAGAATTTCCCATTTTAAACAATTTTCATAATCAGTAACCAGTTAGAACATTTGAACAAATACAAACATAGTAATACACCAACTAACAAATTTAAGCAGTTAACACTTAATATATATGTAAAGAACACACTGATTAATAACTAGCCTGAATACACAGCTTAACAATTAAACAGGTATTAAACACTTATTATACTTAAGTAACATACCAATTAACAGTTAAACAGGTATCATAAACTTACTTAATTTCATTAAATACCAATTAATTGTTACTGCTAAATTACTTATTCACCAGGAGTATCCTCAACAAGAAAATTCTGTCAGGGTCTTGAATCTCAGGTAGAAAAGTTCCTAGAAAACAAAAAGGTGTTGAGGTCAAAGCAAAGGGGAATCATTTGGGACCTGGAACTGGGCCTCAAAGCCAGGTTCAAGGGATTCAAACCTTCTCCACTGACTTCCTGACCCACCTTTACCTTGTGACCCACTTACCCAGTCTGATGTTTGGACTTGTAACTGGGAATGGTTTCTCTCTATGAAGGTTTTTAAGATGCCGAGGGTCTGGAGTGTTGGCAGATCAGAGACAAACCTGGTTGTCAAATCTGGTGGTCACAAGAGGTTTGCTTACTGTCCTCACTAGTACCTCCAGAGCTCTAGAACTTCAGGCAATTGGACTCCTTTTCACGAACCTTAATCCCTTCATGGTCACTAAATTGATACCCATTGGTTCTCTGATGCACGCAGAAGACCAATTCCTGAGACACTGGGGTTTCAAACAGAGAAAGAGTTTGCTAGGTGCAAAGGAGAAGCGCAGCTGGCCTATCAGCCTAAAAATCTGTCTCCTTGAACTGCAGTAACTCTGATAGTTTTATAATATCAGAAGATGGGAAGAAAGTAATATCATTGCCCTCTCCACTACATGAACATGACATCCAGGGGTGTGAATCTCCCTTGCAATGTGGGACATGACTTCCAGGGATGAGCCTGGCCTTGGCACCATGGGATCCAAGAGGATTTCTTGACCAAAAGGGGGAGAATAAATGTGCCAAAATAAGGTGTCAATGGCTATGAGAGTTCAAATAGTTGAGAGGCTATTCTGGAGGCTACTTTTATGTAAGCTTCAGCTAGATATTGCTAATTGCCATGGTTTGCCAAAACCCAACCAACATCATTCCTGTTGACCCTAAAGAACATCCAGGGATTCTACAGAAGTTTCAAGCACTAAGTTTACTTTTTCAGAAACCTAAAACCATCAGATGGTTCCTAGGCCAGATAATTCCTGAAACCCAGAGGTGCTAGTCTATCCAAGAACATCAACCAGTTCTATCCACCTATCCATATTGTCCACACCCCTTTTCAAAATGAGTAAGTTAGTATGGGCATAGCCCAAATATCCCTAAAGATTGGGAGAAGGATCAAAGAAGAAGGAGTTATAACAGAGAAATTAGAACTTAAATGAGTATGACTACTGAATCATTATATTGATATTTCTTTTTAGTCTCCAGTGTCTTGGAGCAGCTAGAAGGAAAAACCTGAAATTATGGAACTATTACCAATACCAAAATTTGAAATCTGTTCTATATTACTTGTTAAAGTATACTTAAAATTTATTGCTTTTAAAATATGTTATATTTTACAATAAAAATGTTAAAAGAAAGATGGACAGGTTTTAGGATAATGAGCACAATGGCTCAAGATGATGAGTTAAGAGGTGATCTAATTATTGAGCATGCCCAAGTTGATTACATGCTTAGTTACAGAGTGTATGGGTTAATATGATGATGGATGTGATTTTTGGTATTATAATGAGGTTTAGATCACTTATAGGTTAAAGTTTAAGCTACTGTGTATGTCAGGTGGTCAATTTTGGTTAGCTCCAGCTCCATCTATCAAGATAGCTTTGGAATTGGGATGGGTTAGTTCTGGGCTGACTCAAATCCCTTCATTAATAAACATTAGGGATTATCTTTAGTGATCATAAGACTTTAAAGTTGAAAACTGGATAAAGGAGTACAAGTGAGAGTCAGTCACAAGGTTTTTATAATCACAAGTCAGAAAATAAAGACTATATAGTTTAGATAATCATCAAAGATCAAGACAACTGGATTACAGTTCAGCAATTTCAGGTATTTCCTTCTGGCTAGTCTAATACACTAGAAAGTAAAAAGGAATCTCTATATAATGATTCAGTGGTGATAATCATTTGTTAAATTTTAGCCGTTCAGTTATAATTTTCCCTTAGATCAAGGAGATACATTAGGAAGATGGTGAGGTTTTAAATTTGGTATATATCTGAAAATAAAACTGATGGGATTTGGATTATGTATTGGGTGTGAGAAATAAGAAGAATTGAAGATAATTATGGGACTTTAGGCCTAAATCTGGGTATATTGAATTGCCATTTAGTAAGATGAGGTGGGGTTCCCTGATGGCAGAACAGATATATGTGAAAAATCAAAGTTCAGTCTTGGATATTGTCTTAGTTTGCCAGGCTGCTATGACAAATATCACAAACTCGTTTGGCTTATACAATAGGAATTTATTGGTTCACAATTTTAGAGGCTGAAAGTTCAAAATCAAGGCAATGGTAAGGCTATGATTTCCCCCTGAAGTCGATTAACATTCTTGTCTTGGTTGCAGCTTTGCCTTCTTTCACATGACAATTTCTCTATCCTTGTGTCTGCTCTCCCAGCTTCTGTTAACTTCTGGCTTCTTCCTATGTGACTTTCTTTGACTTTTCTTTATATGGCCTCCAGAAGTCTGGATAGATACCCATCCTCATTCAGTTGAGCCACATCTTAACTAAAATAACATCTTCAAAACATCTTATTTACAATGTGTTTACACCTACAGGAATGATGTTTAAATTAAAAAGTCTTTTGTAATGGGACATAATTCAATCTACCATAGATATGTTTCTTGAGATGCCTATGGACATCTGTTGTGGATATGCTAAGTAGGAAATTCAGTAGAAATGACAGGGCTAGATATTGAAATTTGGGACGCATCATATATTATTTAAGAAATCATAGGATTCAATGAGATCACCCAGAAAGTGATATTAAAAGAAGACAAAAGGTTTGAGAACTAAATTCTGGAGTATTCCAGTATTTAAGGGTTAGGAATAGCAGAGCATGTGGCAAAGGAGAATGACAAAGAGAGCAACCAGCTATGAGCTTATAGTGTCATGAAAGCTAGATGTTGAAAGTTTTATAAGAAGGTGAGATTATTCAAGGGTGACAAATGATGCTGAAAAGTCAGGTTAGATGAGAACTGAGATCCAACTGTTAGATTTGTGGATAACTTTGGTGAAGTCTAATAGAGTTATTTTAGTAGAGTGCTGCAGCTAGGAGAGAATGTGAAGACAATATATATAAATGGTACTTATAAAAGTTATTTTTGAAAATGGGTACAAATGGGCATGTTTTTATATTCATGGGAATGATCCAGAGGGAGGAAAATAGTGATGATGCAAAAGACAGAGGAACTGACTACAGAAGTAGAGTGCTTGAGATGGTAAGAGAAATGAGAAGAAATATCCATGTGGATCATTGGTCTGGGGATAAAGAGTAACATAAATTGGTAAATTCAATCACAGAAGATATGAAATGACTGTGGGAAATTTTTGTTGTTTCTAAGTAAAATTAAAAGCAAGGTCATCAGTTAAGAGTGTGGCAATGCTATAGAGTTTTGAAATTTTGAGAGAGGAAGGGGTAAAATAGTTATTTGGGAGGAGTAGAGAGTGAATTAATTAGAAACATGCATAAAAGTTTCAGGAAGACTAACAGACTGCCTGAGGTTTGCAGTAATAAGTAGGGCAGTATAATTTTCTGTGTTTTTCTTTAGCTACACAGTTACCTAGATACAGGGATGGAATAGGTGGCTTTTCACAGCTAATTTTTTCCAAGTGCGAAAGAATGAAAGTAGTTGAACATATGCAAAGGATGATTAAAATGATGAGCCTAGGATAAAGGAGGAGGTGTGGAAAATTAAAAGAGTATTGAGAAGTGAAAAGACGGTAGAGTTAGTGGACTGAAAATCCTGGTCAAATGTTCAAATGAAAGATACTCTAAATTATTTACATCCATAGTATGGAAAAATTGTAAAGCCAAGTTAAAACAAAAAGGTGAAAGGAACATTCAAAGAAGTTAAATACTTTTTATTCTTTGTAGGATATAGTAGGATGAATTACCCTTATGCTCCTTTTGTAAGATTGTAGAAAATACAAATTATATAAAAAAATTCATAAAGGCATCAAAGAGGACTGCTTAGCATTTTGTGATTGAGGCCAAGGAAGAGAGAATCTTATACAGGCATAAAGGGTCTGTAGGCTTATTCTTTTTTTTTCTTAATGTAATTTTATTGAGATATATTCATACACCATAAAATCCATCCATAGTAGACAATCAGTTATTCACAGTCATCAGATGGTTGTGAATTCATCACCACGATTAATCTTAGAACATTTGCATTAGTCCAGGAAAATAAATAAAATGATGAAAGAAAATCCAAACATCCTATACCCTTTATCCTCTTCATTAACCCTTAGTATTGCTTTCTACCCAATTTAAAGACTTACATTAAGTTAACTAAGACAGTTATATAGATACCATATATATATATATATATGATCCCCTTGAGGAACTGGGGGAAAATGTGTAACTATTAAACTTCCCCACCTGGGGAATTCCTGATATTCTCTCAAGCATTAGGTACTCTCAAATAAATACCATAAAATTCCTGATATCCTGAGAGAATATCAGAAATTCCCCAGGTGGGGGAAATTTAATAGTTATATATTTTCCCCCAGTTCCTCAAGGGGGCTTTGCAAATACTTTTTTATTTACTGCCTCAAATACTCTGGAATGTATTGGGGTATTAACCTTAACCTGTACAAAATAACAAGATCTCATTCCCTATTCTAGGTTCCCTGTAATTAGGTTGTTTAGATAAACCGATCTGATAAGTTAAATTAGATTGTGTGCTAGAGAATAATTTCATTTCAGAGGAAATAAACATCTTTTTCTTTGATGTTACACAGAAATTAAAGTTCTGAAATATAGACAGTATTATCCTTTACCTTGTATTCTGATTTACCTTAGTCCTAACCAAGTCTGTTTCCTTCATATCACTAATTGAAGTGTGATCTCTTTTACAGGTTCTTCAACAGTTGCTGTATGGAGTAATGCTGAGTTTCAGAGCTGTAGAACTCTACCTCTGAATGTAGGCTTATTCTTAAATACCATTGAGGTGTTGCAACTGGCAAAGGGGATGACTGTCCTGGATTGTATGTCCTGTGATAGCATTTTCCCATAATTTTCATCTATACTAATGGCAAAATTAGTCGTGAAATATACTGGGCCTTCAGTATATTTCTGGGCCTTAAGGCATCAATTGCCCTAAATTTTTGGTATAAGATTTTTGGTATAAATTTTTTGGTATAAGGTTCTTTATTCATTTTAAATACAGGAAGAAATTAAGAAAAGTGCCATGAGCATTTCTTTTTCCCTAAAAAAGTTCGCAATGAGAAAATTGGCTAATATTTCCATAGAGCAACCAATATAGAAATGTACTCATGAGTTAACTAATCTCATAGACAATAATAATCACCAAAAATTAAGTTAAAACTAGTGGAGGTAAATCTTTGTATTAGATAATACATCAACAAATCCCTAAGAACTCAGTAAGAGAAAAAGTCAACAAAACAAGCAATGCTTTAGAAAAGATGGTCAAAGAGAATAAAACTGGTAACCCATAAAAGATAAAATTCAAATGATAGAGATACCACAATATGATCCTCAACACACAAGTAGCCAAAGTAAGTACAATAACAATAAGATATTTTCTGCCAACACATTGGCAAAAATATGAAGATTAATGATCTCTATATTTGACATGTTGGATGGAAATAAGAACTTTCAAACAAAATCCATATGAAGGCAAATGGATTTAATCCCTTACTTAAGTAACATTTACAATAATTCAACATTTCTACTTCCAGGAATCTATCCTGTGAAATATTTATAGGTGTGCATAATCTGTTCTATACAAATTAGTTATGTGTACATATGTGAGGATATATTAATTGTAATATTGATTGAAATGATGAAAAACTGGAAAATTCTTAATATTTTTCAGTAGGGGATGGTTTGGATAAAATGTACTGTAAATTATGGCACACCCAAAATATGGCTAATGTGGACAGACAATAAAATTATAACAGTAGTTCTAAAAATTGTGGCTTTAAAATATCCTCAAGATACCTTATTCAATGAAAATAACAGTTCACTGAATGAATGTTGCAATGTGATCCCAAATTTAAAAACAAAACAAAAAACTGATACATTTATAACATACATATGTTACAGTATATTTGTGTTTTGTTTTTACTGTATTCTCTCTGTTTTCCGTATTCCATTCCATTCCTTCTGGAAAGTGACCTTTGTACTTTTCTATCCCAAAGACATGAGTACCTTCAGAAGATTATGTTGCAGGTATTTGGAGTTGGGACAGGGAAACTTCACAACCGATTTGACAGAGACATATAGAGGGAGTTAGAAGGTAAAAAGAATCAAGAAGAAGATGGAGGTTAATTTGCGGGGTTGTAGAAATCCCTTAACTACCTTCTTTTCAGGTCCCTGAAGATGAGGCATTTCTTGGAGGGGGATTAGGGTGATAAATGACAGTGGCAGCCTAGACCAAATGTGTTCAAAGTCCTGGGGATGTGAATGGATGTGTGGGGTGGACAAGAGCCTTAATGACCAGGATTAAATATAATGCCAGCTTAGATAAATGACAACTGAGAGTGAGAATGAATTTTCAAGGCAAGAAGCATACTTAAATGAGTATCTGTATATGTGTATGTGTGTGCATTCTGAGAAGGGCAGGAGAATTCAAAGATTGACAGTTTTCCATTTGAAAAATACTCACGTATATTAAAGTTGATATAATTTAGGATGTATCATTTCAATTTAAATATCACAAAAGAAGCGTGGCTTTACTGGCTATATACCTGAGTGCAATTTGATATAATACGTTCAGATATCTAAAGAATATCTCAGTTTGTTGCAAATTGGTTTGTCATGGAAGCCTTTTTAAAAAAAGTCATGAAGGCAAATTTGGCAATTTCCATCCAAGCACTGCCAAAGGGAGAAGGACGTTTTGCCAACAGACTTTGAGTATACTGACTCTGTTGGCAAGCCTATCCCTATTTTAAGATGAATTCATCAGCTGTCTGAGTTTAAGTCATTAAACATTGGATTTGTCTAACTTCTTTGTTTTGATTCCACATTTATTAAACAACCTTCTGATTATTATTTCTTTCCAAGTGTGTGTGCCTACAAGGACTACATGTGTTGCTCATATGGGCCTCAAGTATTTTAGTCCTTGTAATAATTATTTCACATTGTAAATGAAGTCAGTTTCTGTATTTTTTTAATTTGTCTATCTCAGAGACTTGGATAACATGAAGCTGTTCCTGAGAAACAGATTTGCACTTGGCCTGCTGACAAAATCAGGTTATTTTACATGTAACAATGTAGGCCAATTCATGGGGGGTGGTAAATCTATCAAGGCAAAGAATATCACTCTGTGAGGCCTCCTAGGAGGCAGCCGGCCTTTCCCTTGGCATGCTCCTGGAACTCTAGCTCAAATTTTACTCTCTCTTGTGATGCCTTTTCTGGGCACACAATCCACATTTAGCTATCTGTGGTGCATGTTATGGATAATGCAGTCTGCTGGGCTCCCAAAGTGGAAGGCTTGCTCAAAAGTCAGAGTTCCTCAGGAGTCAATTCAGAGTTCTTAGAGGAAGGATAGATGCTGATTGATGACTGTCCTTAGAATTCCCCAAGTAAAAATGATTTTTTCATGCTTTTGGTCTAGAAGAGAAGACTCTAACCACATCCTTATTTACATGCAGCATTCTGGGGTTCTTTGTAAGACATGGTCCAGGCCCTGTATGCTTGTTTTCCTGTGGTCTACTTTTGTACCAAGGTGGAATGATTTTTGGAATGATTTTTGGTATGGGCAGGAATACACATTGGAATTTTTGATGCTAATGAAAATAGAAATCCATCGTTGCTGTTTCAGATGAGGAGGGTCTAAAATTTTGCTTCTGATCACTGGCATGTGCTAGGGGGTAAAAATGGAAATAGCTGGCATCCAGTTCTCTATGAAGTAGAGTTGAGGTAGTTGATTTTCCAAAGGAATCATTTATATCAGGGCATAAGTCAAGGGGAAGATATAATTTATCATTTAAGCTGGAAAGCTCTTGAATGTGAAATTGTGAACTATTTAATTATGCCAGGAAAACAGGTATAAACTAGAACTGTCCTGGGTAAATAGAGATGTATGTTTAACCTACATATAGCAGAGCTGATAATGAACTGGTACAGGTTAGTACAGCCATACTGCTTGTTGGTAGCCATCATCTGTTATGATTCATCAGTGGTTTATTTTGATATGTCAGTACTTGTGCTGTACTATTTTTAAAACATTTCAAAAATAGCACTCTAGAATATAGGAATAAGAATAGTTTATAATATAAAAAATATATGTATTTGAAATATATATCTGAAAAATTACTGTTGTAATAGTGAAAGGATTAAGCTTAAGAATCTTTTTGATATGAATCACAAATCATTTTATATTTTATACAATAATTGATATTTTAATTGGCTGAAGAGAGAATTATATTACAGATACAAATTAGCTTCAAAATATGGTACTCTGTGGGAGGTGGTAATTTTTCAGCTATATTTTTACCATGAAGTTAAAAGAATGTTCACCCTATCACAAGAATATTCCAGGTAATTTGTCACATTTTTAGTCATATTTTAAAATAATTCCATAGAGTTTCATCAAGAAAGCCAAAGTTAAATTAGATATTCCCTTATTGTTTTACCTTGAAGTTTTCTTCTAATTTTCTAATTTTTTTTTGCTATTCTGAATAACGAAGTAGTAAATACCACCACACCAAGGCTGATGTATTCATGATAAATTTATAAAAATGGAATTACTGTGTAAAATGATATAAAAACACTTTTAGATTCATTACATATTTTAAATATGTTTGCAAAGAGACATCTCAACTTACACTTTCAGCAGTTGTGTTCTCTTTGCAAGATGAATATTGTTTGCTATTTAAATTTCTTTCTTATTTAGTTTTTTTAATATTTAGGAAGTTTTACATTTTTGTTCTAGTGTTCACCTTTGTACTTTAACTTTTAAAATGCCCTTAACATCCCTTAACACTTCTTTATCTGGTGTTTCAGTTTTTAATGCTATCCTTTTATTCCTATCTGTTGTCAATATATCATTCACTGAACTTGTTCTGTGTTCTTTCCTTGTCCTTCCATTTTAATTGCATTATTTTTATTATGTCACATCACATATGATATTTATATGTTAGTCTTCTACCCTTGTTCTTGCCTTTGTTTTAGTCTTAGATCCATATTTATAAATATTAAAATTCTCACTAACTATAAGTTTTGGAGCAAGCTCATTCTCTAGAAAAGTCTTCAAGAAGGGTTTCAAGGGTATAGAATTCCTAAGTTCTTGTTACACTTGATATTTAATGGGCAACTTGGATGAAATAAAACACTTATTCACTAGTTATACTATTCTGCCTTTTTGTAATTTATTTGATCTTTGACTTGGAGGATTTGAGGACTTTTTCTTTGTGTTTGAAGTATAGCTCGTGGTTGTTATTAATTAATTTTCTTCGGTACCTGGTGGGGTATATACATGTCTTCTTTTATTTCTAGAACATTTTATTGGAATAAATTTTAAATATTAGTACTGTTATGATGTTTAAAGTATTATTATTTTTATTTCAGGGACTTCACTTATTCCAGTGCAGTTCTTCTTTGTCTTCTGTCTCTAGTTCTCTCTCTTAACAGCTTTCTTTATCTTACTTTTATTCTTCTATTTTCTTTTTTAACTTCTTTTCTTTAATGCCTTTTATTGCCTACTTTCCTTTGGGTGTCTTGTAGTTAGTCTTTACTTCGGAGACAATTTTATACCTTTCTTACATTTCTTTCTTGGAGTCAATCAGCTTGCTTTTTATTTCTTCCTGATCTAAGTCCATTCTTGTTATTAATTAGTGAAGTTTTGATTCAGTGTTTTTCTGTTGTGGTTTATGAAAGTGTTGATTTGAATGTTTTTATTTCTTTGTGCCTTCTTTTCCATCATTGCTCTTATGTACTAGAACACCTTTTTAATAGCTTCATACTTGACATGGACTTTCTCTTTCTCACATGGTTTTGGCTCAACTTTAGGTTCATTGAAGTTGCCACTCTTCTCTCTGCCCTTATAGATTTTCCCCAGATGCCCTTTCTTATCCCAAGGGCTTGTGGTAGGAACATGAGATATCACTTACTTGGATTTTTTAGCATGTTTTTATTTATTTTTGATTCTTATTGTTATTTGAATTTTGGGCATTTTGTGTCTCTAGTTATGTGGCAGGCATGGTTTTTGTGTGGTTTTGCCTATCTTCTTCTTGTATTATTTTATTTTTGGAGGTTATTTTGGGGAGGGGACAAAGATGTCGCAGCTGTCATTGTTTTAGGCTACCCAGAATTCTCTCCACTGTTTTTCACATTGACTTTTAACAAATACTATTATTTTCCTCTCCTTCCCAGTATCCTTCTCTTTAAGAGTACTTATTACCATGATTCTAGAACATTTGGACCTCTCTCTGCTGCATGTGAAGTTTATTCTTGCCTGACTTTTCTCCATGCCAAGTTAGGATTCATATTTTTGGCTTTGCTACATCATTTACCAGTTACTGATTTTTTTTAGCTACCAAATTATTATTATTATCAGTGCACTCTCATTGTATCCATCTTGCACATTGATGTCTTCTAGCAAACTCACTTTTCCATCTGTGAGTGTTTCATAATGTTCTAGAGGGTGTCAGAATTGGTGCATGTTTTTAACTCATGCTCTTTATACAGAGGTTTGATGCACAGATAAAGATTTTCAGGAAAAAATAAAAAAATATAAATATTTTTTCTTGAAAATCTTTATACTTATTCTGAGGAAATTATAAGGTACAGGGCTTAAAGGGGTGCTAGCCTCAGGTTGTTTTAGGGAGAAAGGAGAGCGAGGGCAATTTTCCATTTGTTTGGTATATAAAAACACCTAGGACAGTTTTTTTTTTTTTATAATGTAGTATCTTATACCCTACTTCTGTAGTTTCTGATTCAGTAGTTCAGAGATAGGACCTTAGGGTATATATTTTAAACAAATAGCCTGATTGAATGTTGATGCTGTTTTAGAGATTAGTTTGAGACATGCTAACGTATGGGAGAACTTTTGAGCAAAAGCAAGTGATCATACCCATTTATCTATGAATTTCTTGGTAATTTGAACAAATATTGGTGGACTTTCCCTTGAGAAGTTTAATTTTGGAAGTTGTTAGTATTCACTTCTCTGTTTCTGATAAAGTGGATTGTTTTTACAAACCTTAGTAATGTTAGATGTGGCCTGTGATAAGAGAATGGCTAGTAAAATTAAAGATGTTTAAAAAAATGACTTTTATTTCATAAAATTAGTTTTTATGACCCATTATCTTCTGTTTGAGTTGTGCAAAAGAGTAATTAGATCTTCATTAGTACTCACTGTGGACCACACCATGTGAGAGCAGCTGTATTGAAAACCAGCACTTTCACTTTTGAATGTTTGTTCTTTTGATCTTTGATTTCCTATCTGTATTCAAAACAACTTACTGATTTCTGTGTCTGTGCTTTTTTATTCTCTATAGCATTTCTTTTCCTGTCAAAAGTCATGAAGTCTCTTTATAAACCTCTGTTTTGGCTACTCTGGAGAATGACTGATAATCTCTTGGAGATAACCTCAAGTCTACCTCTCCCTAGTAAATAAGGAATATTTTACACAGTCTGTATTCTGTGTCTATCCATTCCAAATATATCTTCTTCAAAATTCAGTTAAAATTCATTCACCCATTTTTGTATGATGGAATAACAAATATATAGTTAGGAACATCTTTATTTGCTTTTTTTCTAAATATAAAAATGAAACATTCTTTGCAGTTTATTCAGTAATGACAGAAGAATGATAAATGAAATAAAAAGTGTGATCTTCAAAGATGAACAATGAATGGTGTAGTTATGGATGTGGTATCTTGAGAACCAGATATGTCTATTTGAATTCAGAACAAATTTTACTAAACTTTTTCCTTATAGGAAAATGTTATTCATTATTGGCAGGAAATGATTTTAAATTTTGTATTCTAATAGTTCTTGGTACAGGAACTATTGTTGTATACTGTTGTACCCAGTTAAGCTTATTTGTTTGCTCATTTTTATTGAGGAGTTATTATTTGCCAGGCACTGTGGTGATGCTCTACATGTAAAAACTCAGTTAACGCTCATGACAACACTGTGAAGTAAGTGCTATTATCTTTGTTTAAGAGATAAAACAGAAGCATAAGACAATTAAGTGTTTTACCCCTGACTGCTGAGCAAGTAATGGAAAGAACTAGGATTTGTACCCAGGTAGTCTTTCCCAAAGGTTTTTTTGTTTGTTTTAAATCTTAACTACTACACTATGGTTACTCTTCAAACTTGTGACAGATGGCAACATCCATTCATGTGTCTCTGAGGTGATTCAAAACTCTTAGCATGGAGCTTTTCACATGCACATTCCATCTAATATTTGTTTGTTATGTTCCTGTGTTTAAACTGTGCAGGGAACATTCATATGCTTTACTAACCAAAAGTTATATGGCAATAAGAAAAATATATTGTGTGCTTTTTATTTAGAAAATTCAAAACTAGAAGAATTTTGTTCACCCTGTAAAGATAGAAAATTGGAAATTTTACAAAGTTAGGAAGCAACAATTATGTGCAAATGTGCTGCAGTTTACCCCATTTTCAGTTATAGAGTTTTATCCATAGAGGAAAATGATATCCCCAAAGATGCTGTATTTTTTCCTCGCGTGTGTGGTTATATATGCTTTTCTTACTATTCCTGATATTTCTCAAAAAATATGCTTTCATAAACTGTGAATCAAACAATACCCATTGTGTAATGCTGAAATGGACAGTGGTCATGCCTTTATTGTGTTTCACAGTGTATTATTTTGGGATTAAAGTGGAAAAAATCCAGATGGCTGTTATAATTTGTCTCGGGTGATTTTTCATTTATCGAATAGACGTTACTGATATCTGATGTTGAAAGCCAATTTTTGAAAGAAGTTTGGAACACTTTCTACCAAAGGGAATTTTGCCATAGCTAGTTCACTATCCCAGAGAAAACAGGATGCGATCAGAACATATTCTATCTTATTTACTGGCTCTTTTATTTGTTTGAGATGCATGTTGTTTAAAATATCATTTACTTCTTATTCAACTTATGAAGGAAATATATTTAAAACAGAAATTGGATATTAAGAACTTCTAGGAAATTAATTTTGGAGATATTTTTATGTATTTGTTTAACCAATTATTCACATGGAAATTGAACCCCAGATTAAAACCTTTGTTTAAGACAGCAACTTTGCCAGAATTGTTTGTACATCCCAAATGATAATCAGTAGTGTTTTGAAGTTTGCTTTTCTGTTGTGAGATATTTTTGGCTTCAATAGAAGCTCTGTGGCTTTAATAGAGATATGAAAACATTATTGTAAATGACAGAAACTCTTCCTAATTATAGTGTCTCTTGTACTTTGTGTAATTTGGGCATCTAGAAAAGTACCTGGCACAGAGCAGGCAATTAATGCATGTTTGTGGAGTGAATGAATTAAGCAACAATAGGATTTGTCTCTTTTGGATAGCTATTTTTTTCCATTTAGGAACCCAATTTAATTTTCCTACATGTTGCATTTTATGCTTACCATAAGCATATTATTTTTCCCCACTGGTCATCAATGAAAACATTGTGCTTCTCAGATGAACTGAATCTGGATTATTGGGACAAAGAGTACGAACTAAAATTTTAAGAGGGCTTGGTATTGAGAGATATGTATTGTGTCACTTGATAGAAACCTTTAAATCCCAAAAAAAGGTATTTGGATTTTATTTAATAAGCCATTATTGGCATTTGAGAGAGTGAAATCTGAACATTGTTTGGGGATTTGCAAGTGGGAAGAGACAATTGGTCCAGAGATTATGGAAACAGAAGGGGAAACAAAAATTATTTTCCATAGATAATTGCTAATTGTTTAACAAAGTAGAAAGGAACATATTTTTTTTAAGTACATAAAGTTCCCTTGCAGTTAACTTAAGTAATATCCTCCTCTGAAACATTTCAGAGGTTTCTGGGTGGAATAGTCTAACTACCCTTTTCACTGCTTCTGAGACGGAAGAGCAGTAAAGAGTAATAGGCAGTCAGCCTAGTGGAGGTAGGGGCTGGACTTTCCTGCTGTTGGGTCTGTCTCCTCTCTACAGGGAACAACCATGCATTTGCTTAACCATGGACTTGACTGCTCGATTCAGTCACAACTTTAAAAAATAATTTTGGGTTTTCTCTACCAAAGAATGTGTTGTAACTATAGCTATAATGTTAGCTATAATGATACTATGACTTTAAGGATTATTACTTGTAGTTGGGTTGCTATCTACAGAGGACATGAGATATAATCATGTTGAGATGATCAAGACTGGGGCTTTTACCACCTTCTCCTGTTCCCCATGGATAGAGGGTTACTTCCAGATGTTCTAACTCCCTAGCACGTTTGTGATAAAGCTTGAGGGTTGAGCATGCTCTTTTGGAGAAAGACTGGAGGGAGAAAATCTGAGATAGTCATGGTGGGCTTTTGAGGTGGGAGCTGGCAGTGTATGTGTAATTTCTACCATCCCTGTGGCTGTATTCAAAGTTGGGCTGAGAGGAAATGACCCTGGGCACTAAGGATAATGCTCCACCCTTCTTTACCTCACCCCAAGAGAAGGAATAATTATCTTATTTGATTGGGACATTGGATGAGCCTTCTTTAATAGGAAGGAGTTCCCTCATACATTTAAATGTGAAATTTCTTGTTTCTATATAGCTATTTGGTGATAAAAACTGGGAGCTCTGTAGTACTGATAATCTCATTCCTTTGCTTTCTTTCACCTTCAGCCTACATAAAATAAGCACATCCCAGAGAATTTGACCAATTTTATCACCCTTTTCCCATTTATTGTTTATTATGTGTAGAACTCTACTCATACCTCCTTGTAGGACGGTTATGATGTAGATTTTCTGGCTTTCCCAAGTCATTGTTATGCTCAAAAATGTCCTTAATTTTCTAAGATATAACATTTAGCAAACATCATAGGTTGAATTATGTACCCTAGAAAAAAAACATATTCTTTATCTCAATCCTGTTCCTGTTGGTTTGAACCCATTGTAAATAGGACCTTTTGAAGATTTTACTTTCAATTAAGGTGTGGCTAATTGAATCAGGATGGGTCTTAATAATATGACTAGAGGCCTTACAGAGAGAAAGCCATGGGGAGAAGCTGAAACCCAGAAGTAATGGAACCTAGAAAAGAAAGGACAGGACGTCCTGATGCAATGGGAAAGCTGAGGAACCCAAGGATTGCCAGCTCACCAGACTCCTGGGAGGAGACAAGCCTTCTGGCTTCTGAAACTGTGAGCCAATAAATTTGTGTTGTTTAAGCCAACCCATTACATGGTATTTGTCTGCAATGCTAGGAAACTAAGACAGTGAGTGTCAGAGAATAGGTCATATCCCTGAGATACTACATATGTAAGGAAGATTTCTGATGAACTAGAAGTGGAGATCATAGAAATTGAACAAAATATTTAAAGTTACGATCCTGCAGAATTAATGTGTAATAAACCATTGAATAAAAAGGAAAAGTTTATGAGTGAAGTTGCAGATGGTGAAATAGCCTTAAAATATTTAGTTTTAAAATTCAACTGAGATTGTTTATAGATAAGATATTTAGGATGAGTATGATAATGACAGTAGAGCTTTGAGAGTAGAAATTTGAGTTTCACAAATGTTTGTAGGTTATTTGACATCTTGATAAATGAGTTTCCTAGGGGAATAGGTACAGAAATATCTAAGCAGAAGGCAATCATGGTGGAACAAACATTTAAAAACTGGTAATAGGAAGTGAATACAAGGAATATATCTTAATTTCTTTCTATCTTTAAGTATTTATAATTCTATAATTTTTTATCCATGTTGAATTATAATTAGAATAATAGTAAACAATCACAGAAAGTGCATGTTCCCTGAAAGTGATTGTAGGAAGTGTAAAGGAAGGAAGGATGATCAGTAATTTCAAACATGAGATGAGAAGAAGATGTTGGCTTTGGCTGTGTTGAGATCTTCACAGTGTGTCTGCATTGTATAGTTTAAAGTTCTGAAGATGTCTAGAACATTGAAAATGCCTGACTAGAACAAAAACACACAAAAAGTCTAGCATAAAATACTTTTGAATTAGCTGAACTTTTGCATTATTAACCACTATTCCTTTCCATTTACATATGATCACCATGAACTGACTGCTTAGTAAACAAAATGTCCTCTCATTGTTTTATGTATTGATTTTGTGGTGCATGTCCAAGAAAAATAATTTAAGGCTTCTTGATAAATATGCTCCCTATAGAAGACCAGTACTTCAAATAGTTTTATTTGTTATAATATATTGTTCTTATGTTAAAGAATTGTCATTGTTTTAAATATAAATTCTTAATTGTTTATATCTGGAAGTCCTATTCAACACGTTTTCTGCTTGGCTTTTGATATTGACAAATGCGCAACATATATCATTTTGTGTTCTCATGGATGAACCACCCTCTTTCTTAGCAGTTAACAAAGTCTACTCTTGTATGATCAGCCAAATTGGCACTTATTGCTGTCTCTTAACTGACTTTTAACAAGTGCCAAGACACTTTGGGGGAAAACTGCAAATGGGAGAAATATGAGCATTTGTTGAGATTCTCTCTGCTATCTGATTAAAATATTGTGTTTCCTGTCCCTTGTGAAGGAATTCTTACTTATGAAAATTTTCCCTATCCAGTAATCTTTCAAAGCCCCCATGACAGTCCCTGAACAATTAAAACTGAGAACACTGTTATAGAGTATCCTGAAGTCTAGGACTTTCCAGAGTGTTTGTGTAAAGAAAAACACTCCAAAATACATATTTTTGTTATTCAGAACAACCCCTTAAAGAAATTATACTGAATACTTTCTTTTTATGCCTATCCAACCTTTTAAATGCAGTTTTTAAAAATTTACCTTAGGAAACTAATCTTACAAATGTAATTTGTCTTCATTCTTTTCTCTCAGTATTCACTCCTATGGAAGACAGTTAAGACTCTTATGGGTTCAGCTGTTATGCACAGGCAAAGTATCTCCATATTTATATGTTTAGTTATGGCCACAATAGTGTGTTCCAGTCCAGACCTCTAATTGCTTAATGCTTGGCATTAAACTATTCATTCTCTTTTTTACGTGTGTGTAGATTGTTTTCTCTGCTAGATTGTAACTAATTGAAGTTCAGTAGGCTTGTACTTCTCTTCCTCCTCCCCCTCTGCTTCAAAGTCTCATGCAGTTTGTTTACACTAAAGAAAAAAAAGATTGTGAGTCGTATAATTTGCAGTCTGCACTCTACGTGACATTATAAAGCCATATAATGGAATCTAATAATAAAAGCCACTAACTTAAGTTTACTTAGTGCTTTTAACCTTTAAAATGCTTTCACCTTATATTTGTTTTAATATGAGGGTAATGTATTATGGTACTTAAATCATGTTTATTTGCTATCTTAGTATTAGACTGTATTAAATGGAGCCCTAGCCAAAATCTACAACCGTTGAAAAAGATCTGTGTTGGGAATAGTCATATTCCACGTGAAAGACATATTAATTCTACCATGCTATGAATTGTTTGTGGAATATCTGGAATTTTGTACTTCCTTCGGGATATTATACTATAAAAGGAACAAATGAAAGACATTGCTATTATGAGTATTCTGCAAAGCAGTCATACAAAAAATTACTGAAGTAGCTGGGGATGGTTAACTGGATAAGGAGAACACAGGATTTATGTGTAGTACTATAGGAAAGAATTAAGATCAGTGGAGGGAGTTAAAGAGATATGGATTTAAGTTCAGTTTAAGGAATAAATTTATCATGCATGCTTGTATCTCCAATGCCTAGAGCTGTATCGAGCAAATCATGAATTCACAGGAAATGTTTGTTGTTGGAGATGATCTAAGTGGAATATATTAAGCTTTCTTTAAAAGTAGTGGGCTCATTATCACTGCATATATCAGACAGGTTGTATGAACTTTTGTCAAGTATGTTATAAAAAGGATTTCTGCATTGGGAGTGAAGTTGGGCCACATGGGCCACCTCTTAATTTCTTCCCATCTTATCCATTTATAATTCCATAAATTATTATCCATATTGAATTACCTTATATTGATGTCTCTATGCTGAACATATTGTTTTTGCAATGTGAATTTTCTTTTTAATGTGAAAGGTTCCCTTTCCCCCCACTTTTGTAAATTTCAAAGCTTATTTAGATTTCTAATGTGCTGACTATCTTTGGAATTCAAGCCTGGTTTAATCAAAATGATCACAATACCAAATTACCAATTTCTGAATTTGTAGAATTTTAGTTACTTCCTTGCTAAGTCTTAATGTAACTCATGTTTCTAAGTACTAAATATCCCAGATGCTGATGAAAAATTTAACTTTCAACTCCATTTCTAGCTTCTGACTTGGTTCTTCCTTTGGTCAATGTTGTCTAGACCCTAACCTGAGGCTACATGGAGCAACAGTTTTGGTTGATCTTGTTCACCTTAACCTGATTTATACTTTATGCTCCCTGGCTGACTTTAGCAGTCCCTAATTGTTTACTGTCTACAAGGCACTCTGAATATTTATTACCTTCTAATTTGTATTTTCTAACATGAGGGTAATTGTTAATGAGTACACAAAGTGGGCATGTGGAAGGGAGTGAAGTAGTGTGGAATGAGGGATGTTTTACTCTTGTTTTTATACCCTCACCCTTTTAATTACCTTTGGAAAATCTTTTATACCACATTCTAGGTCTATAAACATCATATGAACACAGTGTTTATAATATATTCTCTAAAACAACACTTTGGATGTTCCAAGTTACCTGACTTCTAAAATGCTACCTCCTGGTTCATTTCAAATTTGAAAGTTTAGAAAGCTCAGTTTCTCTATACAAGATGCTTTTGGTTTTCAAGTACTCAGAATTTAAAATTTTGTGAGGTTTTCTTCTAATATTAGAACAGATACTATTAATTGTCTTTTGTTTTAAAACAGTGTACCCCTATCCCTGGCAAAAGAAACTTATCTTTTACAAGAAAAAATCCATTTACAACATTACTTTTTGTATTCTGGGAACTTTTTCTTATGAAAATCTACTCTAAGCATTGTTTTAAATTACATAATTGATAGTTAAACTCAGTTTCAGAAAATGTTACCCTTTTATATACATTGTCCTATGTAGTAGTATTATGCCTGTAGCATAATGCATTAAATGCATTTACTATACCATGTAGCAGCTCAGTGAGGTGAAATTTAAGGTAAACTTTATTTGTAATTCAGAACTTTATTTGAATTATAAGTCTACCATTGGCTGCATAAATTTGTAAAAGACGTTTTCTCTGAGACTGACCATTTATTAAAAGGAATAATGATACATAATTGTCATGGGAATTAATGTAGACAATTTTTATAATGAGATTATCCCATTCACAGTGAATGATAGCAGCTGAATAACTAACAGTTTACTTAACCTGTTTTGCATTTTATTTCCAAAAGTTCTACTCTTCCATAAAAAGATATACACCTTTTGTGTTTGCTTACTTAGCATCCTTTGTTCTAGTTTGCTAGCTGCCGGAATGCAACACACCGGAGACAGACTGGCTTTTAATAAAAGGGGATTTATTTCCTTAGTTCTTCAGAGGAAAGGCAGCTAACTTGCAACTGATGTTCTTTCTTATGTGGGAAGGCACAGGGTGATCTCTGCTGGCCTTCTCTCCAGGCCTCTGGTTTCCAACAACTTTCCCCGGGGTGATTTCTTTCTGCATCTCCAAAGGCCTGGGTTGAACTGCAAGTGCTGAGATGAGTTATACTGAGCTGCTTTGACTGTGCTATGTTGTGCTCTCTCATTTAAGCACCAGCCAATTAAATTAAACCTCATGCATTGCAAAAGGCGCACCTCCTAGCCGACTGCAGATGTAATGAGCAACAGATGAGGTTCACGTACTATTGACTCATGTCCACAGCAATGGAACTAGGTACCTTCACCTGGCCACGTTAACATCTGAACCTAACTACCACATCCTCCTTGCTCTCATTTTGGAAGCATAACTCCTCTGTGGAGAGGAACAATTACTTCAAATTAAGTGGAAATGATCCAGTTTACTCTTTGTGGGATGCAGGCTGTCCAGTTATAATGTTATATCCCCCATCTCCTTGGGCAGAGAATTAGGAAGCTTTTGCTTGTCTGTATGTAATGAAACATCTAGGTTAAATTGTATCTTGTGCTTGGGACTCAGAGGATGAATTTACCAGTACTTCTGCTTTAAGGAACTTACTGCCAAGAAAAAGACGTTTTCACTCCAAGTACATCAGCTCTAAGCACAGAGGGAACAGGGTAGGCATTGCTGAAAGAGATTCTTTGCCTTGTAGCCAGCAATCCAAGGAAGCAAGGGAGTCAAACAATTGGGCACCTTCTCTAACTGCAAAAGCTGTATTTTCTTTCCCAAATTAAATACTGGGAGGTGAAAAACACAGTAACAGATATGTTTGAAACCAATTTGGAGAAATTAGTGAATTCCCATTTCCATATGCTTTGTGCCCAGTATTTACCAAATGTTATTTTCCCCCATTGTAAAGTACTTCCACAGTGAATAATCAAGGGGTGGTGGCAGATGATTTTTTCTTATCCTTCCTGTCTGAAGAAGAAGGAAACAGTTGAGGACTAAGGTGATGGGCCTAAAACAAAAATTTCAAGAATGATAGTGGAGGTTCCAGGATCATGTAATTATAAGATTTCAGATTTTGTATACTGGCCTGTGAGGTTGCTAGAAAGAAAATGAAACAGTAAATGCCCAAAGTTTTAAGGGAGTGAAATACTTCATATGGAGAAATACCTTTTATTTTTTAAAATTTCAATCCTTAATCAGTCCTCTAACTCCAAAACTGGAAACAAGAAATAGTGGGCTGCTGAAAAGGTACAGCCCCAGAAAGGTTTTTCTCCCCAGTTTTTCTTGATGTGTTGCTCACACCAAGCAGAAACTTGGCTGCCATAAAGGCTGAGTGAAATGGAGAGCTGTGCCAGGTTATGGAGTTCTTGTTGTCTCTGTCTAGCAGTATACTATATTCTTGCTCTTCTTCTTCCATTGTGTATTACTTATATTAGTTAAGATCAGTTATCCTAACCAAATGATTAAATTGATCATTTAGCTATAAGTTGCCAGGCCATGAGAAGTCACCTTTGCATTTGATCAAAATGCATGCATATGACACAGATCCTGCACTTGGAGCTAGCTCTGTAATTGCATGAAACTTCGAATTCTTTCTCTTGGGATATGTGGTTTATTAGCATTATGTTTAGGTAGGGGCATTTAAAAAACTTATATACAAGAGAAATACGTGTAGACATCAGACATTGGAAGAGTAGAAGTCATATCTTTTCATCTTCTTTTTTCATCTGGAAAGAGAATTCCATATCATATGAGTGAGTATGATCTAATTCCTGTTCCATAGTGATAAGCATAATCCAGTCTCACCAATCTCAAACTGTCTTTTTAAAATTTGAACACATGATGCAAACAGAGCTAATCAGAATGTGTTTGGGGGATTGGTGTGCATGCTAAATAGACTGCCTGTCTGTTTTGGGGGGCATTAAGTTTTAGAATGGTATGATCTAGTGCTACCTGCCATCTTCCTTGCACAATTAGAAGAAGCCATTTTCATTTGAGGAATAAATAGACCAATAAAGGTGAGAGGCAGAGAAAGAATGAGCACTGACAATACCATGGAGCCAGAACAAGCAACCATGTCTGAAGCAAGCATACGGAACCTATTATGGCATAAAATATCTATTGAAATATAATTATTACTTTAATAATATAAATTGTACACTGATATTAACATACAGATGAATAGAACAATAAGCCTGAAAAAAGACTTTATATACTTACCAATATTATATTAGACTTGATAAAACATTAAATTTAAATGGCCTTTCAATGGAACTTTTTCTGTGTTTGTCAGTAGTATTTATATAGAAGTTATGAGTGATATCCATCGGCCAACAAAAAAGATGTAGTTATCTGAATAACAGAAAGAGTGCACATTTACAAAAGAATGAATTATTTCAAGTTCTGTTTTAATGTCCTTTCATTTTATTTTCCAAAGAATAAAATAAAATAATTATTTTTTATATATGAAGAAATTCATGTTGGCTAATATCCTCATTTTGAAATTTTAAGTAATTCGCACAACGGCATGCAGTAAATTCAGTATTTGCTGGTAAAGTACTTTATTTGAATATTCAAGTTATTGCAAGTAGGTTATTTTAATCTAAAATTTGTGGATTGCATCATTAAAATTTGTCAAAGTAGTACTACTGATTTTTCATTTCATTTTGATTTCCATGTACCTAACTTTACATAACGTTGCGATTTTAATAAAGTTGGAAATGTTTCAAAAAAACAAAGAATATGGAACCAAATTGGCTGAGTGAGAAACACATTCTGCATTAATGTATCACATGAATATATCACCATTTTTCCCTTATGAGAGCTTAGCATTCATATTACGATTTGAGGGGGTGCTCAAGATATTTATAATTCTTATAATGCAGATGTACGAAATTGGCTTCAAGGCTATTATATGAATGTGATTTCTCTACTATTGACTTTTTTATTTTTATTTTTTTTTACTATTCACTTTTAATTGAATTCTTCTCATCATTGTCAAACTGTTTTGATGTTCAGGGATCACAACAAATATTTATCCCTCACCAATTCTAGTGCTATACGTTTTTGGCATTTCTTCAGTGTGAGAATTATAAAATTCTTGTGCTCTGAAGAAGACCCATTACTAGGTTGATGCTGGCTTGATAAATGACTTATGAAAACAGCATTATTATAGGATCTGTATTTGTTTAAAATTACCATTTTACTGTTTTATTTTTTATGATCTTTTTTTCAATGCTTTCTGTTGTTTAAGTGAGAAAAGCTATATTAACATATGCTTCATATAAAAGGTACCAAACAAATATTCCTTTTTTATTGGTTTCCATGAAAGAGCTGTTTAGCAACAGATGATATTAACATGGTATCTTTTATAGATTGAAACATAAATAAGAAAATAAGACAATTTCTTCTCATTCCTTAATCTTCTGTGAACAATTTTAGTTGCAATTATTGTAAACTAGAGAAGTCTCTTTAAATAGACGAAAACAAAAAGAAATATCCTTTAAATATTTTAAATTACTGTTTCAGTTTGCTGATGCTGCCAGAATGCAATACACCAGAAATGGGTCAGGTTTTAAAATGGGGATTTATTAGCTTACAAATTTATAGTTCTAAGGCCATGAAAATGTCTAATTTAAGGCATCAATGCAGATGTTACCTTCTCTGAAGAATGGCCACTGGCATCTGGGCACTTCTGTCATGTGGGAAGGCACATGTCTATTGTCTGCTGTCCTTTCCCAGGTTTTGTTACTTTCAGCTTCTGGTTTCAGTGGCTTTCTCTCTTACTTCCTCGGGGGGCTTTTTCTCTAAACCCTCTGGGGTTTTTTGGTCTTTTATCTTCTCATGAAGGACTTCAATAAAAGGATTAAGACCCACCTTGAATGAGCTGGGTTAATTGAGGTGACATGATGTATGCAGACCCACAGAATGAATGAAAAGAACATGGCCTTTTCAGGGGTACATAACAGCTGTAAACCACCACAATTACACAACACAACATTGTCAATCGAAACATTGCCCATTTAGTTTTGTGGCTATATAGGAGTGATAGAATAAATCAGTGGAAACTGTCTCATTAACAGAAAATTTAAAAGGATCTAATGGGCATTTTTTTTATGTGTTCACTATATTGATTAATCTCTTAAAAGCAATTGCTTGTTTGGGCAAGGGTCAAATTTATCTATTTTAGAGAGAACGGCAGGATAGTTTTCAGATTTGAATGAGAAATTTGGCTTTTTCAGACTGCTGATTGTGGAGAGCAACAGAGTGGGCAGGCAAGAAATGATTAGGTCTGCTGTGGTGCAAATGAATTGATTCTCTGGTCTTCTTGTCATTATTCTGACTCTTAGAGCACTGAAATTTGAAACATACAGTGGATAATGTTCATATTCTTGATAGTACCCTGCCATCTGTAGACTAAATAAATAAGTAAATAGAAGGGTGATGTTTTGACAGTTTAGATAATGACATACTGAATATACTTGGCTGTTAGGTAACTTAAAATTCTTTAAGAAGAAAAATATCATTATCATGTGTTTTCTTCTCACTTTCTCAGATTTCTTTTTATCTAATGATGACTGCCTGAATATATCTTGAGATGAAAAACAATTCCTAAATATATCTATATTTCTTTTAAAAAATGACTAAATCAAGTCATGTTCTTTTATGATTTCGAGGATTCTGATTCTGTATTCATTAATTCAGTTACTCAACTTTTATAGTAGACCTAATAATGCCAGGAACTGTTCTAGGTACTGGGATATGAAGATTAATGTGAACTGTCCTTGTTCTATAATATAGGTTCAAGGTTTTGGAGTAGGGAAAAGTTAAAAACATATTTAAAATAAAGTTAGAACCATAATACAAGACCTCATGGGGACAAAGAAGTGTGTACATTTGGTTGTCTGGAGAGTGACATATTTAGTACTGTTTTAAAAATGTATATGTTTTTGGTGGTAAGGGAAGTGTAAGAAGGGATTCCAGGAATGTCTAAAAGGCTGAGAACTAGAAAAAAGATTGGACTTTCTGGGAACTGCAAGCAGTTCTGCCTGGCTAAGACAGAGTGTTTTCGGGCTGGTGAGGGTAGTAGTTGTGGGGGGCAGAGATAGAGAGAGATGAAACTATAAAGGTTGGCAGAAGGAATAAGATCATTTAAGCTTCATATGCATTACTTAAGGAATTTGAGGATTGGCCTATGTTGAGAAATATTTATTGCCAGATTTTGAATTGGGAATAATTATGGTCAGATTTACTTTTGTAGAAAGATTATACTTGTTTCAGTATGCCACGGTTGGTGCTTTGTGGAATTAGAGGCTGTGAGACAAGTTGACAGTCATAGTACAAATTCAAGAAATCTCTACTATGTTATTGGTGTTGGGAATGGGGGAGCACATTCAAAAAATGTTTAGGTGGTAGATGACAAATAATTTGAGAGCAAGAAATGAACATAATGAAGAAAAGTAACATAGATTCCTGACTTGGCAAATGGATGGCCTATAGTGATATTAACCAAAATAGGCAGTGAAAAATGAGAATGGAGATTTGAGAGAGAAGGTAATTGTGATGGTTTGAAGCTATACGTATCCCAGAAAAGTATGTTCCTAAAGTTAGTCCATTCCTGTGAGTGTGGACCCATTGTAAGTAGCATTTTTAGATGAGTAGGATCTTAAAAATGTGACCCACCTCATTCAGGGTGGGTCTTAATCCTCTCACTGGAGTCCTTTATAAGGAGAATGAAATTCAGACAAAGAGAGAGAAAGCCATTAAAGCAAGAAGCTGAAAACTGTGATACCTGGAAGAAAAGGGAGAGGCTAGTTGATGCCGCCATGCGCCTTGCCATGTGGCAGAGAAATCCAGGATCATTGACCGCTGGTCTTTGGGGGAGAAAGCATCACCTGAAAATGCCTTGTGTTCTAGTTTGCTAGCTGCTGGAATGCAACACACCAGAGATGGATTGGCTTTTAATAAAAGGGGATTTATTTTGTTAGTTCTTCAGAGGAAAGGCAGCTAACTTCCAACTGAGGTTCTTTCCTATGTGGGAAGGCACAGGGTGATCTCTGCTGGCCCTCTCTCCAGGCCTCTGGGTTCCAATGACTTTTCCCTGGGTGATTCCTTTCTGCAGCACCAAAGACCTGGGCTGAGACCGAGTGCTGAGATGAGGTATGCTGAGCTGCTTGGGCTATGCTACGTTGAGCTCTCTCATTTAAGCACCAGCCAATTAAATCAAACCTCATTCATTGCAGCAGGTGCACCTCCTAGCCGACTGCAGATGTAATGAGCAACAGATGAGGTTCACATACCATTGGCTCATGTCCACAGTAACAGAACTAGGCACCTTCATCTGGCCAAGTTGACACCTGAACCTAACTACCACACCTTGATTTGTACATTTTCTTAACTCAAACTCAAACTGTAAAGCCTGTAAGCTAACAAATTCCCATAAAGTCAGTACATTTTATGGTATCTGCTTTTGGTAGTTTTCAGTTTTGCTTTGTTTAGATGTTTGCAGAACAATTAGGCAGACACCTCTAGAAATAGTTATGAGTATGAAAAGTTATAGATATAGACCACAGAAGTTGTTCGTCATAAAAATATATAACTGTTGAAATTATCAGTGTGTGATATCTGATCATTTAGAATTTTGACTGGTATGGTCAAAGTTTGAAAAAAATTGTTGATGTCTTTAACAAGAGATTATTACAGTGGTAGTGGAAGCCAAAACACATTTTGACTGTTTGATCAGTGATAGAGTCCTGACAAATTTATAAAAGACCTAATTCTTTGTCTTTCTTTCTTCTTTTCTAAGTCAGAAAACCAGAACAGCCAGAGGTACAGCTAATGCTCTAGAACAGGGTATTTTATCCTTTGTCTTTAAAAAAAAGTAATGGCACATAATATAATTAGACTTCTATTTTCCCAGCATTTTGGTAAGATGATAACTTTATTTCTATTTCCAAGTTGTCAATAAATGCAACATGGAAGTGGAAATTAAGCATAATGCACAATTGTTTATTTTTACCTAAATGTGTTTGATTTCATAGTTCTATTTATACTTGGAGAACAGATTTTTTTTCCCTTTTTTTTTTAATTAAAAAATTTTTTTTAACATACCAACATACGAACATGAACATTCTTACCATATGATCATTCCATTCTTGGTGTATAATCAGTAACTCACAATATCATCACATAGTTGTATATTCATCACCACGATCACTTCTTAGAACATTTGCATCAATCCAGAAAAAGAAATAAAAAGAAGAAAGAAAAAAATTCATACATACCATACCCTCACCCCTCCCCCTCACTGATCACCAGCATTTCAATCTACTAAATTTATTTTAACATTTGTTCCCCCTATTATTTATTTATTTTTAATCCATATGTTTTACTCATCTGTCCATAAGGTAGAAAAAAGGAGCATTAGACACAAGGTTTTCACAATCACACAGTCACATTGCGAAAGCTGTATCATTACACAATTATCTTCAAGAAACATGGCTACTGGAACACAGATCTACATTTTCAGGTACTTCCCTCCAGCCTCTCCTTATTATACCTTAACTAAAAAGGTGATATCTATATAATGCCTAAGAATAATCTCCAGGATAACCTCTTGATTCTGTATGTAATCTCTCAGCCATTGACAGTTTATTTTGTCTCATTTCTCTTTTCCCTCTTTTGGTCAAGAAGGTTTTCTCAATTCCTTGATGTCAAGTCCCAGCTCATTCTAGGATTTCTTTTCTACGTTACCAGGAAGGTTCATGCCCCTGGGAGTCATGTCCCATGTAGAGTGAGGGAGGGCAGTGAGTTTGCTTGTTGTGTTGACTGAGAGAAAGAGAGGCCACATCTGAGCAACAAAAGAGGGTCTCTTAGGGGTGAATCTTAGGCCTAATTTTAAATAGGCATAGCCTATCCTTTGCAGGGATAAGTTTCATATGAACGAACCCCAAGATTGAGGACTTGGCCTTTTGCTTTGGTTGTCCACACTGCTTGTGAGAATATCAGGAATTCTCCATATGGGGAAGTTGAATTTTCCTCCTTTCTCACCATTCCCCCAAGGGTACTTTGCAAATATTTTTTTATTCCTCTGGGATTTATCGGGGTATCACTCTGAACAAACCTACAAAATTGAAGAACAGATTTTAATTTAAATTTTTTTCCAAGTAAGATTGTTGGTACTGTTACACTTTATGGAGCTGAAGGTATAAGTCAGTTGAGATGAATTATAAAAAGGGGGCTGTTTTACTCTGTGATAACCTTGAAACATTTTGGAAATATTTTGAAGAAAATGATATATACTAATTGACTTTTTTTTTCATGGGCAGGCACTGGGAACTAATTGACTTTTAAAGTCAATATTAAGAAATATAAATAATCAGCAAGTAGTAGGTAAAAATGTTTGTAAGAATTTAAGGAAAACCTGTGGTCTAATTTTTAGTCTTTGTATATAAAAATTTTATTTTGTGTATATGTGTCTGCTATAAAATTTTGCTACACTATCTTTTTAGTAAAAATCAGTGATCATTGAAATAACATTTTCTGACTGCTTTAGTCTAATATTTCTTTCTGAATATCAGCTAGTGAACAGATTTTCAAATAATTTTTAATTTAAAGTTATCATTTTTCTTTTCTTTATCTCCATTCCCTGGTTATGGAAATATTATTTTAGAAAAATGAAGGAAATACATTTGATTTGAATGATAGTCTTGTTTGCTTGTTGTAGATTATATTTTTCCTTGAAATTTTACGTCAGTTTTTTTTTGTCATTCTGTTTTATAAAAGTTCTTCCATAGTTTTTAAAACATATTTTTCAAAATAATGGTTCAAGGTTTTAAATTTAATGAGTGCTATTTTTATTTCCTAGAATTTGTTTCCATGGCCTTTTATCTCAACTTTCATTGCCAAATCTATAGATTCTAACTTTTGTCATCTTTCTCAGATGCTTGAGAAACTGTACTATTTTTATTCAACAGTCAGGATGTGTGTTATGTTAGCAGATTTGGGTCTAATTTCAAAACTGCTAGTGAGAGGCTATATTTCATTCCTAGTTGAGTTTCCATCTGGCAGTGAATGAAAAAAATAGTAGATGTCTTTAGGAAGCAAACAAAACAGTGCTCTTCCTTGATTGGTGGAAGAATCTCTTGGATAATAACAGATGCAAATCATTTATTGAAACTCAGAAGCACAGAAAATATACAGAGGAGTAATTTTTAATATCAAAATATGTCTTTAAAAATTATAACTTTGAACAACTTGTTATTTCTATAAAGCACATTTGATATTTTTTCCATTTTAGGGTTTAGTTATTTGTTAGGAGAATTAATATTAATATAATCAACAAACTATTAAATTTTTGAAACAGATTTTAATTTTTAATTTTAATTTTTAATTTTAATTTTTAATTCAGGCACTTTATTCTAGAGAATTAAAGACAGTAAAACATGGAATAAAAATTGAATCTGAAATAAAACCAAATAATTTACAAATTAATATTTGTTTGTATTTGTTACACTTTGTTCATACTCTTTTACTCTATGTGTGTTGTGTGCTCACAGACTAAATACGTCTTTCTCAGATGATTGCCAGTTAGTCATCAACAAATGTTTACAGAGTATTTACTAGGTACGACAACTCTGCTAGGTACAGGATGAACCAAGAAGCATGGATAAAAAACAGTGAATGAAAGAAACCTGGGGAATATAAATTATGAGAATTTATTCATATTAACAAAATTTTCTTCACTGCTCTCTGCCTTAGACAATTAAAAATTTTTGAATACTAATATTTTATATATAGGTCAGTAGAAAGTTAAATTCGCAGGACATGCAAATTTAACATGATAGATAATAGCAGTTAATAGATTTTGGCTGATACGCAATAAAGTGAGAGAGTTTAGAGGATTGACACAGAAAGCTCCTCTCTTGTATCTAGTTCTGCAATTATTTGAAAAGGGATGTAAGGAAAGAAAGGACTAAAAATTTAGATTGATCTGCATTTGAAGAATAAACTGCCAGTGAAATCAGTTGCTATTCTGACTGTCAGTGCCTTGAAATGAAACTCATTCCACCTACATTCAAACTAAAAAGTTCTCAGGTATTAAGCAAGTTATGCACAAATTATTTTACCACAGACCCACAGTTAGATTGAATAGAAAGCTGAGGGAATAAAAACAGAAAACTTTAAAAAAGTGCTTACAGTTTTAAGTAAATAAATATATTAAAACTTTTTGACGTGATTTCTTTACAAATTACCTTACTTATAAACTCTCCCTATGTGAGATCTACTCATGTGCAGAAATATTTAAAAAAAAAAAAAAGTTCAGGAAACCCAGGATAGTAGGAATATAAACTTCCCAGCTTTTGTTGTATTTTGCTTTCTTATTTTAATAAGCTCTCAAAAGACTTTTCTTAAAGTACTAAATTTATTATGTTGTCACACGATATTGAGATGACTAGGAATAGCCTCAAGTCAAATCTCAACTGCCTTACTTTACCACACATTCAAGAGAAGATACCTACTTGCATATTTATTCCAATAAAGAATTTTAAAAATAGGCTTAAACTCGTAAGTGGAAACTCTGACCCTGATGAGATTGATGGCAACTTTTGGGAGATTGTCTTAATCTGGTTACAAGGAATAGAAAATAACTCAAGATGCCTTATCCAAAGGCTAGTGAAATTTATTAAGAGGATATTGGTTTATTTCTTAATATCCAAGGAAAATTTAAGTATTTATCCTTAGGAAGAACAAAAACTAGGGCATTGGTGTGACCCTCAGCAGCCATAACACATACTATGTATTATTTTTCATAGAGGGTGGGTGTGGACCCAGCCAGAACAGTAAAATTTGGCAACAAGGGATCCAAGTGATCTTTTTTGTACTATTGGCCCAGATCTAGCCTACTACCATGCCAAATAGCTTTTTAGGCCATTTCTTTTTTCAGGTCATCTTTTCTTTCAAACCCACACCATAAAATTGGCACACTAAAAATTATTAGTATGGAGGAAGGAATGATACATCCAAGGAAAGAAACATTGCTCAGTGCCTGAAGCACATTTCCTAAGCTGTACACGTTGATTCTCCTTGATGGGGCATGTAGATTATATGAAAGTATATTATCATGAAAGTCTAGCCTTTGTTTCCATGACTTGCAAACTATCCTTGGACTTCATCCAACTTAATTGTCATCCTATTCTTAGGGAGTGGAGCAGGGAAGATGGTTTAGAAAGTCTTGATATCCTCTTAGAGATTAGCTAATTAATATTTAAATTTCATATTTCAGGAGGATGATACAGTGAAGTTCTTGGATTTTTAAATCCTCTTTGCTTGATAATCATCTTAGTTAATGTTGTGTAGTTTTTGTTTTAATTAAGGAGTTTATACAAAAAAATAAAGGAATATAGTATTCTTCAGATGCCCTATAAAGGAGGACTTATTTGTTTTGATGATCTTATATTTCTCTATTGGTTTATATTTTCTTAGCCATGTATTTTTTATTGCTTACTTTTGACTTTCAAATGGGAGATAAAAATGGTGTTACCTAAAGGAACAAGAAGATGGGTCTAAAAAACTTTAATGAATTTTATTTTGTGAAAATAAATATTGTTCTTTGAGTCACTCACAATTCCAGTGAATTACATTTTGGCTTTCTCAAATCCAAGATGAAAATGTGCCTCAGACACATTTATTAAAATATATTAATCACAATAACACTTTATTATTTTAATATAACTTTCTCAGGAACACTAGTTTATTTCAAAAAATGTATATGCATCATTAGATTATATTTTCCAAAGAAATTCTAACTATATGCCAATAAATATAAATAATGTAATTCTAATGTAAATTATTGTAATAGAACTTAAAATATACTAATGCAGACAAGTTTTACCTTTCCATGAAGAAAAGGAAGCATAGTTCTAACGCACGAAAAATTTAAAACAATATTGACTTGTGAATATTAGAATAAATCATAATACAGCTCTTTTCTATTATTTAAGCACTAGGCTTCTTTACTAGGTTTGAGAAACACCCTATTCTCACTAGTGGGATATTTACTTACCGAATATTCACCCAGTAGGGTTGATGACTTGGTATATGGCTTTCACATGGATCTTATGTTTTTTTCTTATTTGTTTCAAGTTCAGGGAGAAATTTTTAGACACAAAATCAAATTCTGAAAATATATATTATTTGGAGCCAAGTGTTGGCTACAATTGAAATGTTAAGATTTCCAAATCTGATTCTCCTCATCTGAGTTGAAGAGAGTTATATCATTGTTTATTGACAGAACCAAAACCTAAAACAAGGAAGCCAGAATTCTCAGTTTATTGTTGTATTTCCATAACCATGCAGGCTGACTCTTAAGTGAATGTTGTTTTTGACAGAAAAGACTGTGAGGTGACTGAATTGAAAGTGCGTATCATTTCAGTCATGCATAAATGGTGTTGAAATTCTTGGGAAACAAGAAAATGGTATGAGGTGATGGTTGATTGTCACTTGACATTGCTTAGCTCTTCAGTTCTCCTTCCTTGTATCCCTTTGACACCCGTATTTTTTTCTTGCTCTCTTCAATAGCCAATACCAATTCCTTTAAGGGAGAAGAGAAAAAAGAAGGGCTAGGAAGAGTATCATTCCAGGTATTTAAGGGCTGTTAAAACTGCAGGGATGTATTCCTCCCTCATTATTATGGGGAAATACACAAATAAGTAGTTGAAATTTAAAATGGTCTAGTAATAGCAAATGAAGTCTATGACATTCTCATAATATTATAAAAAATATGGAAAAAATTCATTTGTTAAGAAGAATGCAGAGTTTACTTTCTGAGGTGACCTCAGTTTTTGAGAGTTAAAGTTTTTTTGAAGACTCTCAGCTTTGGGATAAAATAAAAGTTCCTGAGCTTACGTAGTAAACATGAGACTTTGTGATCTGGCGATTGCCCAACTCTCCAGCTTCACTTTCTGCCATCCAAATTTATCATTCCCGTATAAATAGTTAAACTTTCTCTCCTTTACACTTTTTTTAAACTTTTTTTATTTTGAAGTATCACATATATACAAAGAGTGCAAAATTTCAATGTACATTTTAACAAGCAGTTTTAGAACAAATTTCAAAGAGTAGTATGGGTTACAGTTCCACCATTTCAGATGTTTCCTTCTAGCTGCTCTAACGTACTGGCAACTAAAAAGAAAAATCAATATAATGATTCAGTAGTCATACTCATTTGCTAAGTCCTGTCTTCGCTGATACAACTCCTCCTTCTCTTTTGATCCTTCTCCCAATCTTTAGGGATATTTGGGAAATGATCATTCTAACTTCTTCAAGTTGAAAAGGGGTGTCGACATTATGGAGTAGGGGTATGCAACTGGTTGATGCTCTTTGAGAGACTTGTAATTCTTGGTTTCAGGACTTATCTAGCCTAGGAACCATCTGGAGGTTATAGGTTTCTGAAAAATAAACTTAGTGAGTGAAACTTCTGTAGAGTTTCAGATAGAGCCCTGGGTATTCTTTACGGTTTACAGGAATACTGTTGTTTGGGGACTTGGCATACCATGGCAATTAGCAATATCTAGTTGAGGCTCCCATAATAGTAAACTCCAGAATAGCCTCTTGACTCTATTTGAAGTCTCTTAACCACATTTCTTTTCCTCCTTTTGGTCAGGTAGGCATTGTTGATCCCACAGTGTCAGGGCCATGCTCATCCCTGGGAGTCATGTCCCAGGTTGTTGGGGAGACTTTCCCCACTGAATGTCTTGTCTCACACAGAGGGGAGGGTAATAATTTTACTTGCAAAGTTGGGCTTGGAGAGAGAGAGAGGTCACATCTGAGCAACAAAAGAGGTTCTCTGGAAGTAACTTCTAGTCATTTTTATAGGTAGGCTTGGCTTCGCCGTTACAGATATAAGTTTCGTAAGAACAAGCCTCAAGATCAAGGGCTTGACATATGAAGTTGGGCAGTCCCTAATGTTTGAGAGAGTTATCAGGGATTTCCCAGGTGGGGAAGTTTACTCGTTCCGTATTTTTTATCCAAGCCCTCAGGGGACTTGGCGAATACTTTTTAATTATCTGCCTAACATACTCTAGAATGTATCTGGGCATTACATTAATGTACAGAATTGCAAAACCTTGTTCCCAGTTCTAGGCTTCATGCATTTAGGTTGTTTATCTGAACTGGTCCAACATGTTAAATTAGATTGTGTGCTACAGAATTTTTTTTTTTTTTTTTTTTTTTTACAAGGCCAGGCACCGGGAATCAAACCCAGGTGTCTGGCATTGCAGACAAGAACTCTGCCTGCTAAGTCACCGTGGCCCACCCAGAAAATTTAGATGTTTGAACAAAAATAAACCTCTCCTCATTTGGTTTCATACAGTAGGTGAAGTTCTGAAATGCAGATAATATCATACTTAACCCTATATTGTGATTTACCTTAGTCCCAACCAGATCGATTTAGTTCTTATCTCTAATTGAAGTCTGGTCTCTTTTTCGGCATCTTTAACAATTGCTGTAGGTAGGAATGCTAACTTTCAGAGCTTCAGATTCCAGCACAGAGTCTTAGCTGTCACACAGGGACCCAAAGTTCCAGGATATTATCAGGTTATTCACTAATAGCACAGCATCTCAGAGTTTGGAAATAACACTTATAGCTCAGGAATAAATGTCACTTGCTGTAATATCTTACAAACTAGGCCCCAATTTTCTCATAAGTATTTTCCAAAAGAAACCATACAAAGTCATCTTTTTATTTATGGCATATTTTGCTCAACATAATGTCCTCATGGTTCATTCACGTCATTGCATGCCTCAAGACTTCATTCCTTTGTGTAGCTACACAATAGTCCATCATATGTGTACACAACAGTTTGCCCTTCTTCTCAGTCAGTGTACCCTTAGGCCACCACCATTCATTGGGTATCATGCATAATGTTGCCATAAACATCAGTGTGAGAATGTCTATTTGATTCCCTGTTTTCAGTTCTTTCAAGTATATTACCAGTAATGGAACTGCTTAATCATATGGTGACTCCTATATTTATCCTCCTGTGGATCCACTATATTATCCTCTGGAGTGGTTGCCTCATTCTGCTATCCTACCAACATTGAATAGGTGTACCTCTCTCTCTCCATTTTCTCTAGCACGTGAATCTTTCTGTTTACTTATTTATTTAGAATCTGTGGATTTTTAAGGTAAATTCACATAGCATATATTCTATCCAAAATAATGTTTCACAGTATCCTCACGTAGTTGTACAATCATCATCATTCTTAATTTTAGATAATTTTTGTTGCTCCAAAGAGAAAAATAACAGGCACACACACACACACACCAAACAGCAAATCCAAAATTCCCCTTAACTCTTGTCCTTCCCCTCCCCAGTTATTTACTCCTGGTATTGTTGTGGTACTAGTGATGTATTCCTGTTAAATATAGACCATAGCATGCAAAAAGTAGTTTTCCCTATATACCCTTCTATTATTAACTCTTTGTATATATACTTTTGAAGTAGTTCATGGAAGAACTTATTTATATTTGTAGTGCTAATTGGTAAGATACTTGAAGCTAAATAACTCCTTTCAGTCATATTCACCTTCAATATGGCACTATTATTCATAAACCCTCTATTGATCTACCACCATCTTTATCCAATTCCAAACTTTTAAGTGCAATCTTGTTAACTAGTCTGTACCTATTAGGTAACCATTCCCCCTCCTTTAGCTCCTGTCTATCGCTAGATCCCCTATATTCTACATTTTAAGACTCTGAATTTACATTTTTGAGGGGGTCCATATTAGTGAAAAATCATATAGTCTATCCTTTTGTGTCTGGCTTGTTTTACTCAGCATCATGTCCTCAAATTTCATCCATGTTGTCATATGTTTCAGGACCTTATTTCTTCTTACTGCTGCATAATATTCCATTATAAAGTATATGCTACATTTTGTTATCCACTTATCTGTTGATGAACGCTTGGGTTGTTTCCATCTTATAGCAATTGTCAGTAATGCTTCTATGAACATCAGTGTGCAAGTGACTGTTTGTGTCACTACTTTCAGTTCTTTTGGGTATATACCGAGTAGTAGTATTTCTGGATCATAGGGCGACTCAATATTTTGTTTTCTGAGGACCCGCCAAACTGTCTTCCACAATGGCTGTACCATTATACGTCCCTACCAGCAGTGCATAAGTGTTCCAGTTTCTCCACATCCTCTCCAACATTTGTAGTTTCCTGTTTGTTTAATGGCATTCTTATGTTTGTGAGATGATATCTCATTGTGGTTTTAATTTTTATTTCTCTTATAGTTAATGAACGTGAACATTTTTTTCATGTGCTTTTCAGGTATTTGTATTTCTTCAGAAAAATGTCTATTCATATCTTTTGCCCATTTTATAATTGGGTTGTATGTTCTTTTGTTGTTGAGTTGTATAATTTCTTTATATATACTGGATATCAAACCTTTATCAATTATATGGTTTCCAAATATTTTCTCCTATTGAGTTGGTTGCCTCTTCACCTTTTTGACAAAGTCCTTCGAGGCACAGAAGCATTTGATTTTGAGAAGTTCCCATTTATGTACTTTTTTCTTTCATTGCTTGTGCTTTGGGTATAAGGTCCTAAGAAGCTACCTCCTGTTATTAGGTCTTGAAGATGTTTCCCTGTATGTTCTAGAAGTATTGTGGTACTGGCTCTTAAATTTAGTTTTTTAATTCATTTTGAGTTAATTTTTGAATAGGGTGTGAGATAGGGGTTCTCTTTCATTCCTTTGGCTATTGATATCCAGTTTTCCCAGCTCCATTTATTGAAAAGACTGTTCTGTTCCAGTTGAGTGGATATAGGGGCCTATTTGAAGATTGATTAACCATAGATTCAGGGGTCTGTATTCAAACTTTCAATTCAATTCCATCGATCAATATGTCTATCTTTGCACCAATACCGTGCTGTTTTGACCACTTTGGCTTTGTTATAAGATTTAAAATCCAGAAGTGTAAGTTCTCCCATTTCATTCTTCCTTTTAGTATGTTTTTGGCAATTTGGGGTCTCTTTCATTTCCAAGTAAATTTGCTAACTAGCTTTTGCAAGTCTTCAAAATAGGTTGTTGGAATTTTGATTGGTTTTGTGTTGAATCTGTTGGTCAGTTTGGTAGAATTGATATCTTAATAACGTTTAGTCTTCCTGTCCATGAACATGGGATGTCTTTCACCTAGTTAGTTCTTCTTTGATTTCTTTTAGCAATGTTTTCTATGTACAGGTCCTTTACATCCATGGTTAAGTTTATTCCTAGGTAATTGATTCTTTTAGTTATTGTTGTGAATGGAATTTTTTCTAAATTGTCTTCTCAATTCTCTGTGTACAGAAATATTACTGATTTTTGCACATTAATTTTGTATCCCACCATTTTGCTGAATTTATATATTAGCTCAAGTAATTTTGTTGTAGATTTCTAATATAGGATCTTGTACTTTAACAGTGGAAGTTATACTACTTTCTTTGCAATTTGGATACCTTTTATTTGTTTTTCTTGCCTGATTGCTCCAGCTAAAATTTCTAGCATAATGTTGAATAATAGTGGTGACAATGGGCATCTTGTCTTATTCTCAATCTCAGGGAAATAGATTTCAGTCTCTCTCCATTGAGTATATGCTGACTGTGGGTTTTTGATATATGCCTTTATCATATTTAGGATGTTTCGTTCAGTTCCTACCTTTTGAAGTAGCTTTTGCAGAAAAGGATGCTGAATTTTGTTAGTTTTCAGTATCAATTGAGATAATCATACAATTTTCCCCTTTCTACTTATTAATATGTTGTATTACATTGATTGATTTTTCTTGCATTGAACCACCCTTACATACCTGGAATAAACCCCACATGGTTGTGGTGTATAATTCTTTTAATGTGCCATTGAATTCAATTTGCAAGTATTTTGTTGATAATTTTTGCATCTGTATTCATTAGGGAGATTGATGTGTAGTTTTCCTTTCTCATAGTATCTTTTTCCGATTTTGGTATTAGAGTGATGTTAGCTTCATATAATGAGTTAGGTAGTATTCTTTTTTCCTCAGCGTTTTGGGAGAGTTTGAGCAGGAATGGTGTTAGTTCTTTTTGGAATGTTTGGTAAAATTCCCCTGTGAAGCCATTTGGCCCTGGGTTTTTCCTTTTAGGAAGATTTTGATGACTGATTGAATCTCATTACTTGTGATTGGTTTGCTGAGGTCTTCTGTTTCTTCTCAAGTCAGTATAGGTTATTTGTGTGTTTCTAGAAATTTGTCCATTTAATCTAACTTGTCTAGTTGATATGTAGTTGTTCTTAGTATCCTCTTATGATCTTTTTTATTTCTTCAGGTTCCATGGTAATGACCCTTCTTTCACTTCTGATTTCATTTATTTGGAGTCTCTCTCTTTTTTTCTTTTTCAGTCTAGCTAAGTGTCCATCAATTTTGATTTTCTCAAAGAACCAACTTTTGGTTTTATTTATTCTCTCCATTTTTTTTTTGCTGTTCTCCAATTCATTTATTTCCACTTTAATCTTTGTTATTTCTCCTCTTCTTTTTGTTTTGGGCTTTGTTTGCAGTTCTTTCTCTAGTTGCTCCAGGTAAACAGTTAAATCCTCGATTTTTACCCTTTCTTCTTTTTTAATATAGGCATTTAGAGCAATAAATTTCCCTCTGAGCACTACCTTTGCTGCATCCTGTAAGTTCTGATATGTTGACTTGTCATTTTCATTCATTTCCAATTATTTACTGATTTCTTTTGCAATTTCTTCTTTGACCCACTGATTGTTTAAGAGTATGGTATTTAATCTCCATATATTTGTGAAAGTTCTGGTTCTTTCATGATTTTTGATTTCCAGCTTCATTCCATTATGGTGAAATAAAATGCTTTGAATAATTTCAGTCTTTTAAAATTTGTTACACTGTTTTGTGCCCCAGCATATGGTCTATCCTGGAGAATGTTCTATGAGCATTAGAGAAGAATGTATATTTTGGTATTTTGGGGTGGAGTACTCTATATATGTCTGTTAGTTCTAGTTAATTTATCACATTGTTTACATTCTCTATTTCCTTATTCGTCCTCTGTCTGGTTGTTCTATCTATAGAAGAGAGTAGTATATTGAAGCCTCCCACTATTATTGTTGCAACATCTGTTACTCCACTCGGTTTTGCTAATGTCTGTCTGGTGAACTTTGGAGCTCCTTGATTGGGTGCTTAAACATTGATGATTTTTATTTCTTGTTGGTGAATTTCCCTTTTATTAATATGTTGTGACTTTCCTTGTCCCTTATGACATCTGCGCAATAAAGTCTATTTTATCTGATATTAGTATAGCTACTCCAGCTTTCTTTTGTTTGCTACGTGCATAGAATATCTATTTCTGTCCTTTCACTTTCAATCTATTTGTGCTCTTGGGTCTATGAGCCTTTTGTAAACAGCATACAGATGGATCATATTTTTTAATCCATTCTGATAATCAGTATCTTTTAATTCGTTGGTCTAGTCTGTTAACATTCAAAGTTATCACTGCAAAGGCAGTTCTTGAATCTATTCTCTTATTTTTTGGTTTTGTCTCTATATTTTTTCCTTCTCTTTCTTTTTATCCTTTAGGTTATCCTTACTGATATTCTTCAATTCTATGCCCTTCGCCAGACCTCTCTTTCTTGTTTTTTTAATTTCAACTGACAGAACTCCCTTTAGTATTTCTTGCAGAATGAGTCTCCTGTTAACAAATTCTCTCAGCATTTCTTTGTGAAAATTTTAATCTCTCCCTCACTCTTGAAGGACAACTTTGGTGGATAAAGAATTGTTGACTGGAGATTTTTCTCTTTCAGAATCTTTATAAATATATCATACCACTGCCTTCTCACCTCCATGGTGCCTGTTGAGTAGTCTGAACTTAAATTATATACCTTTATATGTATGTGGTAAGTCACTTTTCTCTTGCTGCTTTTAGGACTTTCTGCTTCTCTTTAGCATTTAACAGTCTGATTAGTAGATGTTTTGGAATGGTTCTATTTGGTTTTATTGTATTTGGAATTTATTTGCATATTTATATATTTTATAATGTTTGGAAGTTTTCCCCAATTATGTCCTCAAGTAATCTTCCTAGCCCTTTACTCTTCCCTTCTCCTTTTGGCACACCAGTGATTCTTATATTTGTGCTCTTTGTGTTGTCCTTAATTTCCCTGAGATCCAATTCAAATTGTTCCATCTTTTCGCCATTTGTTCTTTGGCACATTCAAATTCAGTTATCCTGTTCTTTAGTTCGTTTATTCTTTCTTCTGCCTCTTCTAATCTACCGTTATGTGTCTCTAGTATATATATGTGTATTTTTTTTTTTTTTGGCATGGGCAGGCACTGGGAATCTAGTATATTTTTAATTTGATCTACAGTATCCCTCATTTTATAAGATCTGCTGTTTTTCTATTTATTCTTTTAAACTCTTCTTTATGCCCTTCTAATGTCTTCTTGACGTCCTTTATATTTTTAGGCAATCCACTGACTTATTTAGATTTGTATGGGTATCTTCTGATTATTTGTTCCAAATTCTGTATCTTCTCTGATGTTTTAATTTGGTCATTTGGCTAGGCTATATATTCTTTTGCATCTTCATGTGCTTTGCAATTTTCTCTTGCCTTTGAGACATTTGATTATCTTGATAAGGTTGTTTTGCAAGTTGAATTCCCTTGCTTGTTTAAGATTTTGTAGTTGCTTGGGTTTGTGTTGAAAGTTTCCTCTTGTGCTTGGTTGTCAGTAAATCTCCACCAAACCAAGGCAGGGACTTCATGCAGGTGGTGCAGCTCTAATTGGAGAGCTGTTAAAAGCTAGGGTGAAAGGCAATTTGCCAGACTGCACTTCCCATGTGCTCCCAGCTGATGGTGCTCCTGAGCTACCTCTTACCCTCAGGCCTGCCTCTCTCTGACAAAGTCAGCTGGCTTGGCTGGGACCCAACCAGGTGCAAAGCCAGTCAAGGCTGCAGGTCTCTGTGTGTACTGAAAGCAGCCAACCCTAGAATTGGCATTTGGGTAATGTGCACCATGGTGGAGAATCCACTTGTGGACACAGTGAGTCTGGTGGTTCCCAGGCTCCCTTTGTGGAATGACCTTGGGCTGTGGGATTGAGTGTTTCAACTACCCCTGCTAACAACCAGCCTTGGAGTTCCAGGTAATGTGGCATGGCTAGTTTCTGATCCCTGTGTCTTTTTGCCTTTGCACACTGTGCGTGCTCTGAGCCTGGAAGTGCCTGGTGGTGCATCACAGTTAGCTCCGTGGTCCCTACCTCTTTGCTTGTGCAGTCCTTGAGTACTCTGAGCCTGGGAGTGCCTGGTGGTGTCCCATGTCTCTGCCTATGATCACTGTGAGCACTCTGGATGTCCATGGGAAAGGATAAATGCAGCAGGATCTGGTGGGTTTCTTTTGCTGGCCAATTGTTAGAATGCTTAGTTCTCTGTCCCCCATTTCTCCCAAGGAGTAGGGGACTCCCCAGTCTGAGCCCATACCAGGCACCCACAGCAGTCTGTCCCAGGGGTTGGGGGTAGGCACTGCGCCCTGGTAGTTTCTGGCTTCTGGTTTCCCCATGGGACTTCCTGGCTGTGGAGCTGAGAGGGAAGATCTCTCAAGCTGATAGGCGGTGGGAGTATGTCCATGCTTCTTCGGCTCCCACTCTGGCCTGCATGTTGCAGCCCGCCCCAGGTGCAAATAAACTCATCCCATCCTCTCAATCATAATTTCTCCCCTTTTTCATGCAGGTCCTCCCTATGTAATATAGAAGTCTCTCTCTGATCACTCATACCCTGAAACTACTATCTTGGTCATTTTTCTGTCACTTCTCTAGTTCTTCCATTATTCCACCATCTTCCCGAAAGTCTTCTCTATACTTTTGAACCTGCTAGTCTGTCTTCCCCAAGCTGTCTCCTGTGTCTTATGCCTGCTCATCTTTCAAGACTCAGCTCCAGCAAGGTGCCACTCTGAATACCTGTGGCACTCTACGCAATCCCCCATAGGAAAAATTTCAAACTGTTTGTCTCCCCCGGTGCAATGTAACTGAACACACTTTTCATGCATTTATCTGGAATAGAATTAGTGCATACTTTCTGCTCATAAAGTATTTCTTTTGTAAAATAATAGGTGACTGAGCTTAGAGTTACAAAATTTGAATGAATAAAAAACAGAGCGTATTTGCCTGGTTAGGAGTTATTTCTCTTCTCCAGTAGATAAGACCTTGCCTATCTCCTATGAGCATAACTTGTAATTTTTCTCAGAAATTTCTCCTAGACAAAAACAGAACTCTGACAATGTGTTTGTATCCACACACTATTTATAAAAGAATGACATTTAGAGTTTTACACATTGAGATGTCTTTTGTCACACCCAGTGATATCAGCCAGGCTCATCTCTGACATCAGTGAGTTTACTATAGTTCATTTGTGCGTGGAAGGGTCAGCCTGTGGGTCTAAAGACTCATGAGTAGTGTAGACATTTTTAGCTAAACACTGATTAATAGGATCATAGGACCATGCATCAGTAAACATAATCTTTGTTCTCATCAGTGATTTTTACCCGGTCTCAATGAGATTGGAATTTGCTTATAATTAACCCAGGAAGGAGACTGTAAATTCAGATGCAAGTTTACAAATGAACTAATATCTCTCTGTTAATTATCAGAAATATCAATTTTCAAGTTGTAGGTTTTATTAAAATGATGAGACATACCCACACATTCACACTTCGTATATATCTGTCACAGGAATTTTCTTTCTAGACAATTGTTCTATTTACAAAAGAGATTTAAGAATTTTTTTTCATATAAAGCTTATTTGAAAAACAAATGGTCTCTGTTTTTATTGGAAAAATCTTCTGCTCTTCCCTTTGCATTTTCAGTATTTGTATGTGAGGAACTTTTAATTAAGAAAAACTCACAAATGAGTTTTAAACTTTAAACAATAATCTGATTTTATTTTTCATCACCCTATTTTTAATATTCTCTTATGCACTGCACAGTTTATCTTCCACAAAGTCTTTCTGAATCATGTGATCAGAAGAGATGCTTGTATTTTAAAAGGGAGGAAAAACACAAAGGAAGGCAACTTCAAGAGCCAGGAAATCACCACGTCACAAAGAGATGAAATATAAAGAGCATCATTTTAACTTTTGTCCATTCATCTTAGCTATGTTTTGTTTTTAACTGATGGACTTTGCCCATTTAGAAAGAGACCTACTACTCAATATTAAGTTTGATTTCCGTTTCTTACCTCAACACAGTGAGCTTAAAATCAAGGTCCAGAACTTCTTTCTTTGTTCTGATATCATCATTTCCATTTTTTTTTATAAACTTTTTTATTAATTAAAAAACTTAACAAAAGAACATTAAGATATCATTCCATTCTACATATACAATCAGTAATTCTTAATATTATCACATAGTTGCATATTCATCATTTCTTAGAACATTTGCATCGATTTAGAAAAAGAAATAAAAAGACTTCAGAAAAAGAAATAAAACGATAATAGAGAAAAAAAGATTATACATACCA